>APFE030365889.1:152134-207000 GCA_000404065.3 Pinus taeda | reverse complement strand
GGGAGCTACACCCCCTTAGCTCTTTGTACTAGCTGAAATACTAGTACCGTAGGTGTTGACCTACAGAAGGCTACTACCTTCTCTTTCCTTCCAGGGACCACGTTTCATCAATTTTCAAACTGGATCCAAAACATCAAGTACATGTGCATCACCCAATCTCCTTTAAACAAATAATTTCTCAGAATGCAGTAACCAGAAAATAACACTAGTAACCAGACACCAATTTAAACCCAGATCTCTGCAGAAACAGAGAAAAGACAGCTAAAATATATTTCAAGAAAGGTCCGCAACTTCACTGAAGGAAACCTGCGGATATCCGCAATTCTGCCGTGATGAGCCTGCGCAACTCCGCACCCGCACTGTCTACTGTTCATCGCACCTCCACACTTGCTCCGCGGATTCAACTGCGCACCTCCGCACTGCGCCGTTGCCGCTCCTGCGCAACTCCGGATTTAGACAGTTTATCAGTTCTGAAACATACCCCAGACAGTCGAAATCACAGATCCGTTCATGCGTCAAAGGGATCCCAACTCTTCAGTAGATCTGACTTATAATGCTCCGGTTTCTCCTTGATTCAGATTCAACTATGTCTCACCAACTGATTATCAGAAATTCAGATCTTGCTCTTCTTAAGATTTTCAACACACTTGTGATTAGCCAAATGATCTCCTTTCCTTTTTATAGGCTAGGCCTCACTCAAAACCATGGACCAAAACCATTGAGAAACAATACCACAGACCCAATACTAGGGTTCAACTCTTTTGGATGCAATACCACGGACCAATACCATAGGATCAAAAACTGTCGAACTAATACCATGAACCAACAATAAGATTTCCCATGTGCATGCACTTTTCTCTGCATGAAAGTGCGTGAACTTTTCTCTGCATGAAAGGAACTTTTTTTGCATGAAAGTGCGTGAACTTTTCTTTGCATGAAAGTGCATGAACTTTTCTCTGCGTGAAAGTTCGTGAACCAGAAAATAACTTTGTTGCACTATTATTTATCATCTGAGATGAGTGGATTGCCATCAAGTACAACATATGTATCATAATGCCAACAATAGAAAGTTTCCCTTCCATGCCTTTGATGTTGTTTTGTCCTTTAGATTGATGATCCTTTAGCCGTTTTTTGATGTCGTCTTTCAGTCTGCGAACCTTGGACTCCCAGAGGGTGATTGGCTTCCATCAATCCAACCAATCTAGGGGAGGGAGGCCTTTTCCAAGAAATTGGGGGCTTCTAGCGAAAGAGGAGAGAATCGAAAGGGGATAGGGCCCAGATCCAAGCGCTAAGAGATCGCCAAACTGATCGGGCGGTGGTCCGACCCTGCCCACGGCAGGATGGAAGATTTGAGGTTGTAATTTAGGTTATGAGGTTGTTAGCAACAAGGAAACGATCCAATCAAGCCGCTATATGATTTATGTTTTGTTAGTCCAAGTGTACATAAATTTTTGAGGTTTGACATCAAAAAGGTTCAGGGTTAGGATGAGGTCCTCCATGTATTCTTGCTGGGCATTTCGGATGATGGAGCCCCCTCTTTTTTTATGGATGCCCATTGATTGTGTTGAAATCTCCACCAAAAATGCAGTTATGCCCGAACTCTGTGTCTTTTAGCTCCATTAGGGAACTCCAACATTCTTGTTTTTCCCAAAAATGTGTGGGCATGTATACATTGACCACTGTGAAGGGATGTTGTTTCTCTTTAATATTAAAAATAGTTGTTATTGAATGAGTTGTTTTTAAGGTACTTACCAGTTGTAGCTTCGACGGATTCCATAGTGTACAAAGGCCTCTTGATGCTCCTCTTTAATTTACTGATTCCAGCTTGCCAGTATTCCAAAATTTGTTTTTAATAGAGTTGATAGGCTCCTCGTCCATCTTGGTTTCATGTAGGAGGATGACATCTAGTCAAAGAGTGATTCCACTCCTTCGTCACCATTTGAGGGATGCTCTCAAGAAAGTAGTCTTTGCTGGCAAGGTCCCAAGTATTATCCTTTGTATACATATTTTCAAAATGTTCCACTGCTGCTCTTTTGATTTCCTCAAACTTACAGATGGTGTCCCCCCATGAGTTATCTGAGTTGTATTATTTTTTTGATTCCCTGAACTTGGCTTGTTTGTGGAGAATTTAGTGTTCCTCTCCCCTACCTTAAGCCAGTTATTTTTGGATTTTAGTCTCTAGTATTCCTCTTCCTTTCTTAGGTTTGTGTGGAGAGCCTTAAAAGTTTCTGCTTCTTACAGAGGTTTGATTCCTGTATCGATATTGTTTCCATTCTCCCTTGGATTGCAGCAAGTTTCCTTTCCATGCCTTTGATGTTGTTTTTTCCTTTAGATTGATGATCCTTTAGCTGTTTTTTGATGTCGCCTTTCAGTTTGCGAATCTTGGACTCCTAGATGGTGATTGGGCTTCCATCAATCCAACCAATCTAGGGGAGGGAGGCCTTTTCCAAGAAATTGGGGGCTTCTAGCGAAAGAGGAGAGAATCGAAAGGGGATAGGGCCCAGATCCAAGCGTTGAGAGATCGTCAGACTGATCGGGCGGTGGTCCAACCCTGCCCACAACAGGATGGAAGATTTGAGGTTGTAATTTAGGGTTATGAGGTTGTTAGCAACAAGGAAACGGTCCAATCGAGCCGCTATATGATTTATCTTGTCTTAGTCCAAGTGTACATAAATTTTTGAGGTTTGACATCGAAAAGGTTCAGGGTTAGGATGAGGTCCTCCATGTATTCTTGTTGGGCATTTCGGATGATGGAGCCCCCTCTTTTTTCATAGTTGCCCATTGTTGTGTTGAAATCTCCACCAAAAATGCAGTTATTCCCGAACTCTGTGTCTTTTAGCTCCATTAGGGAACTCCAACATTCTTGTTTTTCCCAAAAATCTGTGGGCATGTATACATTGACCACTGTGAAGGGATGTTGTATCTCTTTAATATTAAAAATAATTGTTATTGAATGAGTTGTTTTTAAGGTACTTACTAGTTGTAGCTTCGACGGATTCCATAGTGTACAGAGGCCTCCTGATGCTCCTCTTGAATTTATTGATTCCAGCTTGCTAGTATTCCAAAATTTGTTTTTAATAGAGTTGATAGGCTCCTCGTCCATCTTGGTTTCATGTAGGAGGATGACATCTAGTCTCTCTTTACTGGTCAGGGATTTCACTTCTGTAATTCTTTTTACATAACCTAGATCCCTACAATTCCAAGATAAGATATTCATTAATCACTTTTTAAAGTTCCCTGATCCCTTTCCAAGGCCCGTATTGTTTCCTTTTTTTCCTCCTCCTCCTTTGTTCCCTACGCTTGCTAATTGACGAGGAATAGTGTGATGCACTCCCAACTCTTTATCTTTTTCAGTTTTCTCCCTTCTGACATCCTTGTTTGTTTTTCTTCCTGATTTCTTCCCTTTTCTGGCGGGCTGCTTCAGGCTTGCCCCCCAGGTCTGTCATCAACAGAGCTCAGCTATGCTGAAGGTCACAAGCCTTTCGTAGATGTCAAGAATCCTTCCGCATCTTCATCCTCCTTTGATGATTCATCAGAACCGCTGTTAGTGTCTGGGCTAGATCTTTTCCTCCTTACGATTGTTTTGGGGGGGGGGGGGGTAGCTGTACGAGGGGCCGGGTCCTCCTAAAGATGAGGAGGGGGGAAAGGGTAGTACTGAACCTTCTACAACAACTTTCGAATCTAGGATCCCAAAACGATTCTCCTACACCGAACCAAGTCTGCCCCTTGATTGGCTTGCTTGGGGAGGGGGGGGGCAAACTCCACTTCCTTTGAGACCGGAACAACGCTAGGGCCGCTGGCCTACACATAATATTTCGAAGACTTACGTCGCTTGACCTGTTGCGATTGCTCTTTAGGGTCCTCAGGTTGATTCTCCACAAAGATCCGACCTTTCGGACAACCTTTTGCAAAGTGCCCATATTCATTGTACAACTTAAACTTGAAGGGCAACTGGTCATAATCTACTCCCTGAACATGCGTCCAATTATCCATGCAAAGATGGACGACCTCTGGGAGGCCCTTCTCTAGATCTACCTCCACACAAATCCTTGCACAGGAGAAGGGACCATCGGTTCAGAGCAGTCAATATACCGCCCTAGGGAGTTCCCTATGAGCTTGAAGGTCGCATCATTCCAGCAATGAAGGGGAAAGTAAGGCAACTTCACCCATATCGGGACCGATGAATAGAGAAGACGCTGGCCTCGAAAGAAGGGTGAAAGACCTTAGTATTACCCAAGAAAAATCTGGGAAGAGAGGTGCTGGCCTTAGAGTACGATGTCTTCTTTTTTAAAACCCTAGAAAAACCCAATTATTTTTGGATCAATAGAGTAAGGGTTGTAGGTTATTTTGATACCATGTTGAGATTCACAAATGAAAGTAGGTGATTTGAATGGAACCAAAGACAATCCAATTTCTGTGGCAAATTAGTCACAAGTGCACTAGAAAACTCTAGTGCTTTAGAGAGGGAAAAATGCCCAAGCACAAGTATGCTGCACAACAAATGTGCTAGTGCACATAAAGGAAAGAAATGCAACTCACAAGAGAACGCCAAAGGTATAGGTGCCCTTAATCGTTAAACACCTTATAAAAGGGATCAATAAGATCTCAATATGATGGAATACAAATGAGAATTATGTTATATCTAACACAACTCAAGTAGGGCACTCTGCCGAGGAGGGGTTAATGAGCCTATTCATACAAGCTTAACTAGGATGGCCTTAACCACTCCTTGGTATCACAATAAATGATGACAAATTGTCAAAGGATAGCATTAACCATGATTACAAATACATTAATGATACATATAAGCGGGCCAAGGCCACGTCAAGTTTAACACCGACAATTCTAGCATACCGCATATATACTATTACTATATTATTATATACAACAAAATCAGGAGACAAAAGCTTAGAATTACCAAGCGGTGCTCATCAGTGATCAATTCTTTCTAATAATGTTTTTTTTTTTTTAACTATAATCACTAGAATACTTGGGATTATTTAATGTTTATTAATGATACATAAGTGTGCCCTGGCCATGTGAAGTTTAACAACCACAACTCTAGAATACTATATATATATATATATGCGGACACAAAAAATCAGGAGACAGAGTTTAGAATTAGCATTAGTTGCTCATTAGTGATCGGTTTTTTTAAATAATGTTTTTTTTACTATAACTACTAGCATTCTTCCCATTAGATAATATTTGAGATTCTTTAATGTTTTTTGGGGGGGCAGAAACGCGGTGTTTTTTGATTTTTTTTTTCGCTGTTTCTTTTATTGAAATGTGGTTGAAAAAATTCAGGAGACAGAAAGTTTAGAATTAGCATTAGTTGCTCATTAGTGATCGTTTTTTTTAAATAATGTTTTTTTACTATATCTACTAGCATGCTTCCCATTAGACAATATTTGGGATTCTTTAATGTTTTTTGTGGGGCAGAAACGTGGTGTTTTTGGATTTTTGTTTTCGCTGTTTCGTTTATTGAAATGTGGTTGAAATGGCCCTGCGGCTCTGAAATGCTGTTTCCAGTATCTGATACGGCCCTGAAGTGCTGAAACACCTTTTCCAGAATCTGATAC
The DNA here is from genome assembly GCA_000404065.3 of Pinus taeda. Classification (NCBI taxonomy): domain Eukaryota; kingdom Viridiplantae; phylum Streptophyta; class Pinopsida; order Pinales; family Pinaceae; genus Pinus; species Pinus taeda. The sequence goes on along the minus strand of APFE030365889.1, from coordinate 201,418 downwards.
GGCACTGCAGATGTGAAACGTTGTTTCAAGAATCTGATATGCCCTTAAACACCCAGAAATGCTTGAGGGCTGTATCTGCCGCATATCCCTTCCATTTAAGTATCATAAATTCTAAGCAATCTCGTCTGCCAGATGTTTATGGTAAATTAGTTGTGAGTCAATGTCTTATATATTGGCCAGTTAAACTTCATTTGTCTGGCCACTTATTATAATGCTGTTCAATTTTTTTACCGGCTAGTCGACATTAGATAATTTGCCAGCTGTTCTTGGTTGCCGTAAAACGGTCAAAACCTAAGTTGCACGAAATGGGAAGCGATACGAAACGCGACCTCCCCAAATTTTGGAAACGGGGAAACACGAATATATCTATATATATATATAATATATATAGATGTGCAATCATAAAGCATAAATGATACATTTTTTTTATTACATTTAAACATAAGATTTAATTTACATCCATTTATTGATTCAATGATCACATAATGAAAATAAAAATATCGGAATATCCAAAGCACCTTATTATATATCCAAATCTCAAAATCAGCCTTTATTTATATATATGAGGCTGCAAGTACATAAAGACTATTAGGGCTGCAGAGAGAGATCCAAATCAGGATTTTCTGCATCACATCCCATTCTTTAGAAGGACCACTGTTGTATTGGGAGTCTCCTCCTACATAGTCGAACGACCTTAGTGCTCTTGATTAAATACACGTTCATACCCTAGTACCCTACATGATCTTGATTATTGGGAGTTTCCCCTGCATAGAGGGCTTGGTTCTCTTGATTAAATACAAGTTCCATACCCTAGTACATGATAAAATCCAATGGAAACATTGCAATCCCTCTAATCCTGAAATCCTGAAAAACAAATAACTCTGCTGGATTTTGAGTGAGATCTAAAATTCTACTTTCTCCATATGAAATCCAATGAGGGCGAAACCACTCTCAAACAACTTGAGTCATTTCATGGTAATGTTAAAAATTTAAGTAATATCACTTTTACTTTAAGAATTTAACATCACCATGAACTGCATATCCCTCAAACTTCCTGATGAACTGCATATCAACACTAGGCCAAAAATTCACTTTTATAACCTTTAGACACGCATCTAGAAGCAACAAGAAGTCACTAACATACCTTAAAGGTAAATTAAAAAACAAATAAAAAAATAAAAAAATAAAAAATACACAAGTTAATGAGGAAACGTGGGTCGTACGGCCCTGAAACGCGTTTCCAGCCGTACTGGCCACATTTCCGTTTCGGGAAACGTGGCAGTACGGCCAGAAACGCGTTTCACGACGTACTAAATGCGTTTCCGCGTTCCATACCCGTTTCCGTACGGAAACAGACCTCTATACCACGTTTCCTGCAACATAGGTCAAAACTTCTAATAATTGAGTTATCATTCAATCATTATATTTTCTGTTAACCTTTTTCATACATATCTATGGTTTCAAGTCTTCATATGGATTATTCAACATCAGAATTTGAGAATTTCATTGTTCATCTAAGTCAACAGTGTCCTGGCTGGTTTGATCTTGTGACGGTTTAAATTAAATTTTTACATTTTTCAGCACGGCCAAGCAATTATGTTTCAGTTACTGAATTGGTATATAAGATTCTTTCAGCCTCTTGCAAATGCTCAAAACTAATATTTCCACCGTATTTATTGCTGAAGTCTGCAATTACTTTGAGCGTTGTTCAGTTTTTTAAACATAAGTTTTTGGACAGGCAGAACTTTTCAGAAAAACGCATCGGGTGTTTCAGCATCTAATACTTGTTTGTTCAGTGAAGTTACCAAGGCTTTTGATCATTTATGTTTCTGTTTCATGAACATTTACGCATATGATTGCTCAGGACTGCAAGGAAGGAACTGTCAAAATTCTCCCATCGGGAAATGCAATTCTTAGAATTTGCCTTTATAAAATATTTAACAGCTCTTTTTTCATATTTATGTTGATCGTTTAAACTCTATGTTGACATTATGGTCTTTCTTATTTTCCTTTCCTCCTTTTCTTAGACTCATATTTGGGGAAGCAGAGGGTATTTTTGGAAGGTTGTACATATTGTTCCAAATATTGAGTTTTGTTTCATTTTCACACAGGTGTGGGGAGGGAACCCTGCAAGGTTTCTGAGGAAGCTTACAGATGAAGAGATTGCATTTTTTGCCCAATCAGCTTCGAACTATGCAAATCTAGCACAGACACATTTCACTGAAAATACCAAGGGTCTTGATGAAAGTGAAGCAGAGAAGTTGTTTCGCAAGAAGTTTTCATGGCAAAGCAATGACTACAATGGACATGTAGGTGTTAGTGAGATACTCCCTGAACAAGTTGTTCCCGAGGCTGCAACGAGAGGTCCTCAGTAAGACTTCCAAAGAGATTTAAAGCATTTAGAAAGTTGGGAAGCATAATTCCGTTTTAAAGTGGCCTGCCTCCACATGCACTGGACAAATGCATTGTTTTGAATAAGTTTTGGTGTTATTTTTTGCCTGGGGTAAGAGAAACTGATTTAGTTTCAAATAACTTGAATTATCTCATGTTGTCCTTTCTGGTACTCACAAAAACATTGTGCTTGCGTACTTGATATTTTCTTTATCGAGTATATCCCTTAACTGTAAAAGTTCGAGGATCAATGCTTTGGAAAAAGAAACGAGCCATGCTAGATGCATGGCCCAAATTTATTATCTTGTGGAGTAATAATTTATCTTATGTCCCATTTTCTATATTGTGTCCAATGTTTGAATTCACTATCATAAAAACATTGCAGGAGTGCATGACACTGTTTATGATTTTTTCACATTAAGCTTCATTATACAGTCCAAGTAAGCTCATTCAGACAATAATAAATATGCATGACCGTTGTGTTCAGTTTCTATGGTTCCCATTAGGTTACTAAGATAAGTGCTCCTCCAATCACAGTGAGTTGAGCTTCGCTGAGTATTGGCTTTGGGCTGTTTAACATTCTGAAGTGAACACGTAAAGCGTAGTAAGCTATTCAGTGCAAGGTAATGCTCATTAAATACACAGTGCAGAGGACAAAAGCAGCAGATATATGAATGCTGAAAATTATGGCAGCAGTCTATACCAAATATAATTATATATGCCTACTATTTGACCATAAGCAGAATTACGGTTGATTCAACATAGACTGCGTCAATGCAAAGTTGCAAACTAGAAACATACAGACCCAAAAGATGAAACATCCGCCACCCAACCCCACCACCAAAGTTGTTCCCGTGGCTGCAACGAGAGGTTCTCAGTGAGACTTCCAAAGAGATTTAAAGCATTTAGAAAGTTGGGAAGCATATTTCCGTTTTAAAGTGGCCTGCCTCCACATGCACTGGACAAATGCATTGTTTTGAGTAAGTTTTGGTGTTATTTTTTTGCCTGGGGTAAGAGAAACTGATTTAGTTTCAAATAACTTGAATTATCTCATGTTGTCCTTTCTAGTACTCACAAAAACATTGTGCTTGCGTACTTGATATTTTCTTTATCGAGTATATCCCTTAACTGTAAAAGTTCGAGGATAAATGCTTTGGAAACAGAAACGAGCCATGCTAGAAGCATGGCCCAAATTTATTATCTTGTGGAGTAATAATTTATCTTATGTCCCATTTTCTATATTGTGTCCAATGTTTAAATTCACTATCATAAAAACATTGCAGGAGTGCATGACACTGTTTATGATTTTTTCACATTAAGCTTCATTATACAGTCCAAGTAAGTTCATTCAGACAATAATAAATATGCATGACCGTTGTGTTCAGTTTCTGTGGTTCCCATTTGAGGTTACTAAAATAAGTGCTCTCCAATCACAGTGAGTTGAGCTTCGATGAGTATTGGCTTTGGGCTTTTTAACATTCTGAAGTGAATACGCAAAGCGTGGTAAGCTATTCAGTGGAAGGTAATGCTCATTAAATACACAATGCAGAGGACAAAAGCAGCAGATATATGAATGCTGAAAATTATGGCAGCAGTCTATAACAAACATATGCCTACTATTTGACGATAAGAAGAATTAAAGTTGAGTCAACATAGACTACGTCAATGCAAAGTTGCAAACTAGTAACATACAGACCCAAAAGATGAAACATCCCCAACCCAACCCCACCGTCGAAGTGCTGAAAATTATGGCAGTAGTGAAATTATAGTTAGGACTCGGACTTGATCAATATGAATTAATGACATACAGACCCAAAAGCTCCCTCTTATTAGTGCAGCAAGAGAAAACCGATGTAATAAACCAAAAAGTAAAGAAATTCATATAAGATATAAAATCTATATTTGTAATTTGAATAAAATAGGTGATGTTTTATATCATCTCTTGACATTTATTAATCACAAAGGCTGAAGGGTTGTGCCACATGCATTATTCAATTATTTATATTATTTATTATACAGTGTTATTTATATATTTATGATTGTTAAATTACTGGCCCCTTCAAGGATGTTCTATCCTCAAAGCATACTCTGAGAAGGTCTATGCTTTTGTTTTTCCTTTGCAATGCTTTTATTCTATGCTTTGCCCTGGGCACTGTCATTGTTGAAAAGACAATGCTACAATGTTTGTAGCGCTGAACAAAACTGTTGCATTGCGAAAGGGTCAGCCAACATGGTGTGCTATTTGCTGTTTATTAGGAATTTTTGTACAACGATTCTCAGTGTACCTATGGAAATGAGTTGAATTGGAATTCCCGTATTTAGAAATGTGCACTGATTATTGATATGGCATCAATATGGCATCAATGTTATGTTTATTTTTTATTTTTTGGTTGGTAAGGAAAAACTCTGGTACTCTGGTTTCTATAAGAATAAGCAAAAGTAAAAACCAATCTAGAAAAAGTCGAAGTTGGGATTAAATCGGCAAGGGTCTAAATGTTGAAAAACATGTTAAAGTCGGGATTAAATCGGCAAGGGTCCAAAAGTTGAAAAACATGTCAAAGTTAAGAGTTTTTTGAAAAAAGTCGGCAAAATTAAAAAAAAAACACAAAAATATCATATTTTTTTTTTAGCGTCTAGAGTATCTACAACATCAAATAAATGCATTTCCACATAAACATGTAAAGTAAGCTATTATATAATATGTACATGATGTCTAGTGCTACATCACATATCAAAATAGTGAATCAACACCCGAATCTTGAGTGAATCTCGAGTTTTGTCTGAGTCTCAACTCTAAAGAGTCAAAATATCAACAAAAAATATAATAAATGTATATTATGAGTAATCTACATGTCATAAAGTACTCAGCCATTGAGATCCTCTGCCCCTTTTACAGGAATAGGGAATGGCTTTGCCTTTTCCTCTAGAGGAAGAGGCTTAGCCCCTGGAAATTCAAATGGAGTCAATCGTCCTCTAGAAGCCGATGAAAGAGATGGCCTCTATCCTATGCTATTGTTGCCCATCTTAGATGTTGTCACCTCCTACTCATCATCCTCATCCATCTTTGCATCTTGACCTTGATGCTGCTGTTCCTCCACCTCTGGCTCTCCTTCCCCTACAACTGCTACCTCCTCTAGATACACATCTACCCAATCTGAGATTGAGTCCATGATCAGCCTTTTAGTCTGGCCCCTCCATGCAGCGGTGGTATCAATATTGTCCAATGAGATGGCTTCCACATCAGGAGGTTTTTGAAGTTGTCTCACCCACAATTGAAGATTGTAGTAGACGTAGAGCATGTCATTGAGGTGTTGGGACTCCAATCTGTATTAGGGTCATAGATTGTAAATTAGTAATTAGAAAATTTAGATATTAAGAATAATCAAATGAATTCAAAAAATTTAATTTTAATATTTTTATTTGTTGCACTTTTTGCTGTGTATTTTGTTAAATACACTAGTTGCACTCACACCCAAAGGAATTGCATGTTTGGCTGAGCACTCAAATGGCAAGCTTTTGGAGATGGGGTACTTTGCCACCATAGCGTGTCCACCAACCATCTACAAGTTAAAAGAAAAATGAGAAACATAAAAAAAAACAGTGAAATTCTAAAGTTGAAAGTTTGAAACAAACTGAAGCTTACTTGGCATTTTGGTCATCCTATTCTTAAAAGCCATGGTAAAACCAATTGTGCCACCTCCCATCCTATATATCTCCATTTCTTTAGAAATATCTTCATGTTTTTGCTCAGATGCCACCATCTTTTCAACACAAGGGCAGAATCCATCCATTACTTCGACATCAAATCTGAAACCATAAGCGTAAGCAAATGCGGGGTTGAGGTAGATACCTGCAACATGAATGGGGCAATGAAGGGTATGTTCCATCGTTCATCAATGACTCTCTATATGACCTGCTGTTTCTCTAACCCTTCGTTTCCCTTGTCTTCATAATAAGTACGAATGGTTTTTTTGGTCCTATCCATGGCCTCATACAAGTAGTCCATTGTGGGCTTGTCTCCATCAAACAATCAAACAATCCTTACCAAAGGTTCTGAAGTGGCACACACCTCTACTCCTGCCCAAAAGCTCTCGTCATATGAAGCTACTTTGCATATGCCCTCTCCCTCTGGTTTGCAGCTAATAGATAAAGCACGCCCGATCTGGTAAAAGAAACATGCTTTTCACATCCCACATAGAATTCAACAGAGACAGAAGAGATATGAAAGTAGTGGCAAATCGTGTAATGGCAGGATGCACCAACTCTTTGTTGTTGGTGAATATTCTCATCGAGTTAAGCATAAATACACTATAGTTGCGCTCACACTCAGAGGAACTGCATGTTTGACTGAGCACTCAAATGGTAAGCTTTTGGCGATGGGGTACTTTGCCGCCATAGCGTGTCCACCAAGTGTCTACAAGTTAAAAGAAAAATGATAAACATAAAAAAAAAACTGTGAAATTCTAAAGTTGAAAGTTTGAAACAAATTGAAGCTTACTTGGCATTTTGATCATCCTATTCTTGATAGCCATGGGAAAACCAATTGTGCCACCTCCCATCCTATAGATCTCCATTTCGTTAGAAATATCTTCATGTTCTTGCTCAGATGCCACCATCTTCTCAACACAAGTGCAGAATCCATCCATCACCCCGACATCAAATCTGAAACCACAAGCGTAAGCAAATGCGGGGTTGAGGTAGATACTTGCAGCATGAATGGGGCAATGGAGGGTATGTTCCATCATTCATCAATGGCTCTCTATATGACCTGTGGTTTCACCTTTTGTCTCCCTTGTTTTCATAATAAACACGAATGATTTTTTTGGCCCTATTCATGGCCTCATACAAGTAGTCCATTGCGGGTTTGTCTCCATCAAACAACTAAAGAATCCTTACCAAAGGTTCTAAAGTGGCACACACCTCTACTCCTGCCCAAAAGCTTTCGTTATATGAAGCTACTCTGCATATGCCCTCTCCCTCTGGTTTGCAGTGAATAAATAAAGCACGCCAATCTGGTAAAAGAAACATGCTCTTCACATCCCACATAGAATTCAACAGAGACTGAAGATATATGAAAGTAGTGGCAAATCATGTAATGGCAGGATGCACCAATATTTTGTTGTTGGTGAATATTCTCATCAAGCTAAGCACAAATGCATGATTATATATAAATTTTGTTATGCTCTTGGATGATTCAACAATATCCCTCACAATAGAAATCTTACATATACCCTCCAACATCAAGTCAATGCAATGAACAGCACAAGGTGTCCAAAACAAGTTAAGATACCCCTCCATAAGCAACTTGTCAGCTGCAATATAATTTGTAGCGTTGTTCGTTATGACTTGGACAATATTGCTTGGGCCTACTTCTTGAATGAAGATCAACAAATCACATAATAAACGTGCATCTTTAACATGTGCAGATGCATCAACATATTTCATAAACATTGTCCTCTTGGGACAACTAACCAAGAAGATAAGAAGGGTCCTACCATTTTAGTCAGTCCAACCATTTGACATGACTGTGCATCTAGTGTGTTCTCATGATGCCCTAAACTCCTCCAATCTAGAAGTGCAATCAATCTTTTCATTTTGAAGAAGAGGCCCTCTCAATTTTGCAAAGGTGGGAGCTTTGTACCCTGGGCCAATGACAACAACAACATCAAACATAGGTTGGTAGAATGTGTTTGTCTTGGCAATGTTGAAATGAACATCAATCCATAGAAGACACTTATTGACCAACTTGTTAGCTTCTGTTTTTTTTTTTTTTTAAGTGCCGATTTGATGCTAGGTTGTGCATTAGATGTGGTTCTAGGAACAAAAATAGATGAGAACGCTGAGGGGTTGGGACATATGGGTGTGGAAGGTGATGCTGAAGAAGCACTCACTTCCCCCCACTCTTGAGGCCCCTACAAGTTGGATTTTTAGTGCTGCTCTGGCGTCTTTGCCCTTCTCTTTATCCATCAACGATTGAATGGTCTGTCAGATGATTTTTGGAGATGGATTTTGGCAAAGATATACATTTTGCCCTGAAATTTGCCCAAAATGGAATTTTAATCTGTTGATGTTCCCTGACATATGCTTGCCACACAACTTGAAAGTCAAATACATTCTATCGATCCCCCCAGATTCAGGTATAGTATCAGGGTCACCATATTCCCACAGTGTCCAAAAACCTTGGCATTTTGTTTTAAACTTTGAACTTGAATTTGAACCTGGGCACAATTTTTTTTTGAAAAAAATATTTTTTTTTGAAAAAAATATTTTTTTTTCCCATCACATAAGAAGCAAACACAAATGCAATTGTTGATTTTAGATTTTAGATGCCTCTTCTCACTCATTTGAACACACTCTGATTCAATAAACAAGGGTTTGAATTTTTGTCATTTGATTTTTGAAAGTTGAAATTTTGTTTCAATCTAGATTCTAAACAATGTTTTGATTCATAGCAAAAAATAAGATAAAAACAAATTAATAGAATTATAGAATGATTTAAGAAGACATTTGTGTAACAAAGACTAACATAGAAATTAAAACGCATACCTGGTAGCAACAATTTGATTCTTTGAATCTCTCACACTGAACAGTGAACAAATCTCCAAATCCCCACTACAAAACTAGCAAATCTCCTTCTTTTGGGAAATGGCAAACATCTACTCTCTCCACAGGGACTAATGGGGGCAAAAACAAGAAGCAAATGTGTTTTCCCTCCTTTACGACCTCTTATCCGCCACTTGGGAAAGATGGACAACTTTTTCGGTCGACTCCCGATAAAATCGGGATTAATTCGATTTAATCCGGAATTTTTTGTTAGTGGAAAAGTCGGCCGATTTAATCGTTTTGATGAAAAATCGGATTTTTGGGATTTAATCCCGACTTTTTCCACACCACTAAAAACCAATACAATATGTGAGTCTATCATTCAACTTGCATATAAGAGAGAGTGAACAATAACTATTACACACCAACTGTGGTCATTAGCCCAGCAAAAAAGAGTGCAAACTCTGAGGTCCCCTCTGAACACATCCAAATAGCAAAATAAAATGTCTAATCAATAACACTGTTACTCAATGACGAATCGGAAGGAAAACAGAGAACAACCATAGAAGTGGAAGCGGGTGAGGTGGTCTCAGGAAAATTCTCATAGGGCTTAGGAATCACTTGACCGGTTTTGACGGGATTGCGGTAAATCCTAAGGGTGGAGACAAGCAAATTCCTCAAGGTATTGGTGAGGAAATTCTGAGGCATCCAAGCTTGTTTTGGGCCTAGTAATCCCTTGACCGGTTTTGGTGGGATTGCAGTAAATACTGAGGGTGGAGGTGGTTTAATCTTAAGAAATCCTTGGTTGTTTATGTATTGGTTCACTTATGTGATATCTTGACCAGTTTTGGAGGGTCACGGGAGCATGAGGGTAGAGGTGGTTTAATCTCCAGGAAGCCCTAGTTGTTTTTGTCTTGAGTCCCACATTCATGCTTGGAATATGGCATAGGGGTAATTAGCTGAAAGAAGATTTGATTCAACTTAATCTTTGGCCGAGTGGTATGTGGAAGTCCTTGATTTGGTTGGCTTTTGCATATGTTAATAAGAACTCTTTTCCTTTGGTATTTCATGAGTAATTGTACTTGTTTTATTTTTTATTTTTTATTTTTTGCTAAGGCAAGAGCGGATCCTTCTATTCAATTAAAAAAGGAGAAATAGTGTACAAAAGGCGACCGCGGCGGTGAGGCCCACCAATATGATAGGCCTATCCCAATCCATGGTGTCAAGACAACAAAGCAAACAAAAATGATCGTTGGATCCTAAGCTAAAGATCCAATGGAGGAAAAACATATCGGGTGGCCAACAAGCTCACCTTTTAACAAACAAATCGGACCCGATGAACCTAATAGACCATCGGGTCCATTTTTGACATAAACTTCGTTCACTTTTACCACCTGAAATCCACCCTTTGCGTGCGATTCTAGTGAGGTCGTGCGAACAGCTCGAAAGATAACCATTGTTTCGGAGCCACCAACATGCACGTTTATTCCTGGCCATGGATTGTCCTTGCTTGATCCAACGGTTAAGGATCATACCGCTCGGACTAAAAGCACCGATAATTACTACGCGATGAGGGCGGTATTTCCTCCCCACCCTTAGCCACGTGTTGCGTGGTGTGTGGAATTTCTCCCAATTGTGAAAAACCGCTTCCAGCTTGATGAGCGTGCGATAGATCGGAAACCACCCCGATGGCAGTAAAGCTATCACAGGAATAAAAGTGGGGGTTTTACGTCTGTTGAGAAAATTTGGACTCTGACGCTTGGGCGAAAGGAAGATGAAGGTCCCGTCTTCCGGCCATCCCCCTGAGACTTCTAGTTTGCTGTTACCTGGGTTAAGGAGGCCGACATAGACCTGCATCCTAAAAAGGATCTCATTTATGTCATAACATTTCATAATGAATCTGGCTCAACTAGACCTCGTCTCAGTGGCTCTGTTTCGGAAAATTCTGTCTCTTGAATTTTTCTAATACTGCTATTAGTCGCTGATGGCCTGGATGAGCATCCCTCCTTCAACCTGTCATCCATTATCTCCTCCCACTAGCAGCAAATTAAGATGCTTGTTTCATACCCCCTCATTGGCAAGCCAGTCCGCAACTTTGTTGGCTTCCCTGCGAACATGCACCAACCTAAGATTTCTCAGCCTTCTTAGGTGCCCTTGAATTCTTTGGTAGACTTGCAAAAGCTGCCAGTGTTCTAAGATTTTATCGGGAGTAGAGCCTGCATTTATCCTCTTCATCGAGTTAATGACTACTTCCGAGTCAACCTTAATGATGACATTGTGAATGTTGTACTTGAGCAATATTTCCAGGCATAATTCCATCGCCATGAGCTTAGCCATATTGTTGGTTGCTTTTACTAGATAACTGTGGAAGATGACTTGTATGCTTTCTTCCTCATCCCTCAAGACCCCTCCATAACCAGCGTCTCCCAGATTCCCTTTTGAGGCCCCGTCTATGTTAAATTTTAAAAATCCATGAGAAGGGGGTTGCCAAGGATACTTATCTGCTGAGGTATTCTTGTTAATATGCATAGAACCCAGAGGGGGATGAACCTTGAGCTCTAACTTCTCCAAAATTCTGGCCTCTCTTTGTCCGATGGGTTTGCCAGTAGTTGCACCTCCCAGGATATGAACAATCTCTTTGATTTGTTTTAAGATTAGCTTATGGATGCTTCTCACCAGACTCGCTTTCTCCTTGAAAATCCTGTTGTTGCGCTCCTTCCAGACATTCTAGATTATGAATCCTGGGGTCAACATCCAGGCAGAGTTAATGATCTCATCATCCAATTTTTTTTTTCGCCAATTCTTCAATGTAGTAATGATGCCATTAACATTTCTGTCTGTCTTCTCAAAGACTTCTCCAACCCAATTCCAAAGTATTGTAGTGAAAGTGCATCTATTCAGTAGATGATTTGTAGTTTCTTCTTGTTGTCTACATAAGTGACATCTTGAGGGGCCAACAAAGCCTCTTTTTCTTAGGTTATCCCATGTCAGAACCTTTCCCTGTTGAACCAGCCACTTGAACAGTTTGACTTTCATCCAATGAGGATTTTCCCATATTTCTTTCCACGTCTTATCAGTGTTTGGAAGGTTAAGCCCTGCATCTATTCTTTTGGCTTCCTTAAGGTTGAAAAGACCTGTCTTTTTCTTCCCCATCTTAGTTGATCGTTCAAGTTTGAGTTTAAGATTTGTCTCTTGTCTAAAAGCCCTTTAAGGGCTATAGCTTGAGTATGCAGCATGCCCATTCCACTGTAATCTAGAAGTTTCCATGTTCTCCATTTCCCATTATTCCTTGATTGGTCCCAATACTAGTCACTTACCCACCTTAGTCCTTTGTTGATGGTATCAGTGTGAATGTCTGCTAATTCTTCACTTCGGAGATTGTCCTCCTGCTGCCAATTATCCTCCTAGAACCAAGCTAGGTTTCCATTTCTGATCTCCCAGAAACTATGATTTTGGACTAGGGCCTTGTTCTCCCATGCCATGTTCCAAATTGCAGAACCTTTTACTTGTCCTGTCATTATGATTAGATTGTTCTCCTGCCATTCGCTAGCATATTTGTGCTTCCAAAGTTTTTCCCAGGGGGCTTGTATTTCTTTTAGCCATCTCCACCAGATTTTGGCACCAATAACTCTGTTAAGAATTCCTGTGTCATGAAGACCCAAGCCACCATGGGACTTAGGTTTGCATACTCTGTCCCATGCCACTAGGGCCCATTTCTTCTTTTCTTCACCTTTCCCCTAGAGAAAGTCTCTCTGAATGTTTCTTATATTAGTAATTACACCGGTTGGTGTTGGAATGGTAGAGAGCATATAGATAGGGATACTTTGGAGGACAATCTTAATGAGAATCAATCTTCCTACTAGATTTAGTGCTCTATTTGTCCATTTACTAATCTTATCTTTTAGCTTATTAAGGACAAGCTCCCATATATCCTTGTGAAGTGATTTGTTAGTGAGAGGAACTCCCAGATACTTTGTAGGCAATGTCTCCCTTTCAAAGCCCAAAATTCTGGAAAGATTTCTTTGAATTGAAATATCCGTATTGAAAAAGAAAATCTTTGATTTAGTGGGACTTACCTCTGTGCCTGCTGCCTTAGCAAACTCACTCAGAATCTATTTGAATGCTTTGTCTTCCTTGACAGTGGGTGTGCCTTGAAGCATAGTATCATCCACAAATCGCTGATGTGTCACAATGTCCCCACCTTGAGTGATTCTCAGACCCTGAATTCTCCCTTCCTCCTTAGCAGCTCTGATAGCTCACCCTAACCCTTCCATCATTACAATGAAAAGGAAAGGAGAAAGAGGATCTCCTTGCCTGAGACCTCTAGAAGGCTTGAAGGTTCTGGAAGGAGAGCCATTGAGAAGAATTGAATAGCTAGCGGTGGTAACTAGCGCCATAACCCGTTTAATCCAATTGTAATCAAAGCCATAGGCTTTTAATATTTCTCTTATGTATGACAAACTAAGTTTTCCATAGGCCTTTGCTATGTCCAATTTCATTATCATTCCTGCCTATTTTTTTTTTTTTTAACAGAATCAGTTACTTTTGTATTATAAAAACTCAAAAACATAGTTCTAGTACATAGATATCGAAGGTTTGGGCGGAGAGGATCAAAACCGGGTGCGCAGACCCATTTTCCTTGTTTCTGCCTCTATGATGACTGAAATTGAAGAGAAAACGACTATATTGCCTAACAAAAGCACCACCTAACCGACAGAATTTACAGACCATAGATTTTAGGGAAGTTTCTGAGTGACCGAATCATCAGGGATGGGGTCTCTCCTGGCACTAGCTTTAGTAGAGGCCTCAGCTTGATAGCTCTGGGTAAGGGCTCTGATCTGCTCTATGGCTTCTTCCAGATGACTGCACCTTCCTTTCAGATTTTCAATTTCTTCCTTCTGCTTCTCCAATTTCTTCCACTTCGATCTGCTATCAGCTTCATAATCGTCCTTCAGATCATTGAAATGTTTGACAAATCTGTTAATCATGATTGTGTGAGTTTTGCACATGGTGCATTCTTTGCTGAAGAGCCTATCTAGATTGATTGCTGGCTCCTGAGTGTTCGGCTGGTCTTGATGATCCGCCATGATACCGGACTGGATGAGGGAATCTGATATATCTGAGAAGAGGTGGAAATCGGGGAGAAGGGGAATATCGGGAAGAGATGCGATATTACAAAGGAGGTAGAGCAGGGGTGGAGGGAGCGAAAAGCGCTGGGGATTGAGGTGGATGGGCAGCGATGTGATACCAGGGGCTCTGCAACGATCAAGAAACAAATGATCAGTTATAAATAAAACCACAGAGCGTAAATCAGCAGTTACCAGGAGCGAGGGGCGGAGCTCTGGATCCCGATAAGAGTTGGCAGCTTTAGAATGATGCCATCGCTTGGTGAAATCGCAGAGGAGATGCCTTGCAATGTCACGAACTGTGGAGAAACTGAGAACCAGGCAGCAATATATAGAAACAGAGAGATTTCTCCGATGCTTGATCCAGTTCTGGGAGGATCTGTTCTTGGGAGGGGAGAGATCCTCTGAAAAGATTTTGCAGCGGTCTAGGAGCATGCGAAGGGGATGGGCACGGTCACGCGTCCTGAGAATGACTGCGCTGATCAGGAGATGATTCGTGATGAGACAGGACTTAGAGATCAAAACCGAATCTTGAGGGCGGATTAGTCTCCTTTGGTACCAAGTTGGGATTTCGAGGAGATTTTGGGGTGAGGAGGGAGATTTGGGGAAGGACCAGATACACGGGAGGTGGTGCCTGAGGTGACTGATGTTCAGGGGTGGGGTTATGGGGAAGGCCTGCCTAGGGTATAGCTTTTTCATAAACTGTATCATTCTCCCTGACCTGGCCTGTCTGTCTACCTGTAGCTTTATTAGCTTGTTCATCTGCCTCCATGTTGTTTCCTCTTAGAATGTGCTTGAAGGTGACTTCGCTGAAACTCCTGATGGTTTCCATTATCCTACCTTTGATGCTGTTTAAGGCCATTTGCTTGAAATCTTTCCCTGAGGTCATGGCTGCTATGATGATGGTAGAATCGCCCATGATAAGAAGGTTTTGAAGGTCGAGATTTCTAGCGATAGAGGTCCCCAGCAGGAGGCTGTATGCCTCTACCTTGTTGTTGGACATGGAGCCTAATCCCCATTCATATGTAACTATGGTTTTCCCTTGAGAGTCTTTAATAATTCCACCAGCTCCAGCTTGACCCGGGTTATTTTTTGATGCCCCATCAAAATGGAGGGTGGGTCTCCTTTGTTTTTGTATCCAATTATTGACTTCTTCCTTGGTTCCTCTCAACTTCTAGTCCAGATTTCCTTTTCCTATGCTTGGATTATTTTGAGTTCTTGTTTCATAATTGAATTTACTCATCCACTCTTTTACACTTGCATCTGTCAATTCCGAGTCTGCCTGGGTTATACCATTTGCTACAATGGTCTCTGAAATGAGTGCAGTCGTTTTAGCCAGGGTGCTAGATATACTTGGCTTCTTGTTGTTAAATATGCACTTGTTTCTGGCGATCCATATCTGCCAGCAGAGATTTGAGGGAATACTATTCCACATCCTTTTAGCTAGGTTCTTGCTTTTGTTGGATTGGGGGAAACTTTTCTCCCAGCTTTTTTGAAGGAGAGTGATCTGGTTGGGGAGATCACCAGTGATTAGAGGGCTGGTGATGAGATTCCAGCAAGATCTTGCAAAGGGGCACTCTGTAAAGAGATGGTTGCTACTTTCCTCCGCCTCCCTGCACATGCAGCAGATTGAGGGGCCATGAATGCCCTTCTTCCTGAGGTTTTCCACAGTAAGTATTTTTCCATGAAGAAGGGTCCAATTGAAAAGTTTAACCTTTGGCAGACATTCAGTTCTCCAAGCTGCTTTGTGAAGTGGCCAGTTGTTCATTGCTGAGGCATTTTGGAGTGCTTTGTAGCCCTCTTTGACCGTGTAACTGCCACCATTGGGGTCCCATACAAACTTGTCATCTGACATTCTGTTTGTGGGAGCTGAGCCTATGAGTGAAGTCTTAAGATCGGCCCAGAGGTTCTTGAGATCATTGGGGAGGGAGAGAGATCTCCAACCTATCCAACAGTTCTGTTCCTAGAGAGAGATATCATAGAGAGTTTTGAGGTTTGCCTCCATCATCCACCGTTGCAGGGGCCTGAAATTAGGGAGAGTTCCTCTGGCCTCCGAGCCCATTATTCTATCCTCCCATATGCTGATATCTCTACCATTTCCCGGAGCTCTTGAGATACAGGATTTGATTTGGGGGAGAGTTTTTTTGATCAGCTTCCAAACAGGTGTACACTGTCTGTCGATGATGGTTTCTGAGAGGATATTACTGTTGACCCCATTCAGATATTTCCTCTTGATGACCTCTGTCCACTAGGTTCCTCTCTCATTGAGAATCCTCCAGGTCAATTTGAAGCCCATAGCCATGTTTGCTAGCCTTGGAACTCTAATTCCGAGCCCTCCTTTTTCTAAGGGGAGAATGACCTTATCCCATTTTACCAAGCTGGACTTTTTTGTGTCTTGCTTTCCTCGCCACAAAAAGCTTCTAATTATCAGCTCCATGTGCTTATGGATGCTTGCCGGAGCGAGAGTGGTGGCAAATTGATAGATTGGGAGGGCTGAAAGGATGGCCTTGATGAGAATTGTTCTGCCCGCTAGGTTAAGCCAATACACTCCCCAGCTCTGGAGCTTCCCTCTCAATTTCTCAATTAGCTTGACCCAAATCTCGGTTTTGATTGATTCCTTGGCTAATGGTAGCCCCAGGTACATAAAATGTGACCAGTTCCTTTGGGCAGGGATTTCCATGATTATAGAGATTCTCTGGGTTATGTATCTTGGGACATTCCAAGTGTAGATCATGCACTTGTTGTTGCTTAGTTTACCTCCAGAAGCTTGGAGAAAGAGGTCCAATGTTTTCTTGAACCTCCGGGCCATAAGGCTTGAGGCACCTCCGATTAACAGAGTGTCATCAGCAAAAAGGGAGTGGTTAATCCCCTTGGTTCCTCGGACTATATCGACCCCTGTTATTTCCTTTAACCTGCGCTTATTCTCCAGATGCAAGCTTAGAGTTTCAACCATGATAATGTAGAGAAAGGGAGATAGCGGGCATCCTTGCCTCAATCCTCTTGAACTTTTGAAGGCATTGCAGGGCCTACCATTAATGAGGGGAGCTGTCCAGTTGAAGGAAATGCATTCCATGACCCTGCTGGTGAAGTACTCCGAGATACCAAAATTCTTTAGAACTGCCTGTAGAAATGAATGGTTAACCAGGTCAAAGGCATTCGCCATGTCAAGTTTGATGATCATGCCCCTTTCCTTTCTAGATATGCTGCTGTGGATTGCCTCCTGAATGAGAATGACATTATCCGTTATATGTCTCCTAGGGACGAAGCCTCCTTGGTTCTCAGAGATGAGGGAAGGGAGAATTTTTTTAAGCCTGTTTGCCAAGATCTTAGTGATGATTTTGTAGGAGACATTGCACAAGGATATAGGGCGGAATCTATCAAAAGTTTGAGGGTTGGGGTCTTTAGGGATAAGGGCTAGATGGGAGGATTTAATGCTGTTGCCCATTTTGCATTTTGTGAAGAAGTTTTTTGCCATTCTTATGTAATCCTTCTTGATAATTTCCCAATGGGTTCTGTAAAAGGCCGCTGTGAAACCATCAGGGCCTGAAGCCTTGTCCAAGGGCATGCTGTGAATTGACCATTCTATCTCCTCCGTCGTGACCTCCTTGTCCAGATCTGCATTTTGGGCTTCTGAGATCTTGTTCTCAATTATATTGAGGAAATCCGGGTTTTCCAAGTAATGTGGATCAGCTGTTAGAAGAGTTTGAAAATGTCGGGACACTGCTTCCTTAATTTCCACTTGTTCTGTTAGGACTCTTCCCTCAACTGTTATTCTTTCAATGTTATTCCCTGCTCGCCTTAGTTTGAGGCTGTTATGAAAAAAAGAGGTATTTTTGTCTCCTGATTTGAGCCAAAGGCATCGTGATTTCTGCCTTTGCTCTTCCTCTTCCATTCGGTTCTGTTTGTACAGCTCCTTATACAGTTCATTTTCTTTCGTTTGATCTTCTTCTGTGTCTTGAACACTTTCTTTTTCTTGGTTCCACTGAGCTAGTTTCATTTGGAGATCAGTTTTTTTTTTCCCTTCCTCTATTACGTATTGCCTTGCCCATTGCTTGATGGCTGTCCGGAGGAGCTTGAGCTTGGTTTCCCAGATGAAGTGAGGGGAGCCCGAAATGTCTATTGCCCAGTGATCCTTTATCAAGTTTCTGAAATCTTCGCTGCTGTCCCATGCTCTGTTGTACTTAAAGGGAATCGGTCCCATATGTTTCCCTTTGTCCAAATGCAATGCCACTGGTTTATGGTCTGAAATATAGCCTTGGATAATTGTGCTTTGAATCCTTGAGAAGTTAGCCACTATTCTCTCTTGTGCCAAGATAC
This sequence comes from Pinus taeda, assembly GCA_000404065.3. NCBI lineage: Eukaryota > Viridiplantae > Streptophyta > Pinopsida > Pinales > Pinaceae > Pinus > Pinus taeda. Next base: position 183,041 of record APFE030365889.1, on the reverse strand, counting down.
GATCCAACCTCTCTTTTATGTTATTTTTGCCTGTTCTCTTATTTGACCATGTGAAACGCCCATTTTGGGGTGGGATGTCAACTAGACTGTGGGCTTGGATGATTTCTTCTAATGCTTCTCTTGAGGCGTCTGCAAAGAAATTCCCTCCCATCTTCTCTTCCGCACTCCTTATTAAGTTTAAATCTCCTCCTAGGAAGATGTTCCTTCCCTGGGCAGTCATTAGATCTGAGGTGATTGACTCCCAGCAAGAGGCTTTTTCTCTAAAGTGGGGGGGAGCTTAGACATTATATATTGTGTATTCTTCTGTCATGGTTATATTTTGCATATCTAGTCTTGTCCACCATCTATTTTGCCTGCAACCTTTGAGTTTCCATTTTTTTTTGTCCCAAATTGTCCCTATTCCTCCTGAGGCTCCCACTGCGCTCAGTGCTATTCCTTCATAACTTCTGCTTCTTTTCATGCTATTTTGAAATTCCTGTTCAGTGATTTTGGTCTCCTGGAGTAGGAGGAAGTCTGGATGTTCTGCTTTTAGAAGGTCTCGGACTACATTAGCTTTTAGGGAGGAGCCCATCCCCCTACAATTCCAAGAGACCAAAATCATCATTTACTTTGCTTATTGTAGGCCCCGCTTTTCTCTTTCATCTTCTCTCCACTTCCTTTGGTCTTATCTAGATATATATCCATTGGCTATTGGGTCCCTGTGGCCATTTCTTTTGCAGCAGTCTCATCCCTTATCTCTTTGTTTGATTTCCTTCCCACTTTTCTGGGAGGGTCAGTGGAGGTGATGTTTTCTTTTGACTTGTTCCTAGTTAAGATTCTTCCAACTATTGGGGGAGGGGAGCTCTGGGGGGGGGAGGAAGGAGTTTCCTTGGGGCCTCTCGGGGAAGGGGGAGAGGAAGGGGGTTCCTCTACAGACAGAGATTCGAAAGAATTGGAGGAAGAAGGGAAGGAAGGGCCAGATCCAGAGGGTTGGGGGGTAGGGATGGGGGTTTCAGAGGGGGGCTTTGAGGATGCTCCTGGAGGGGGGTTTGATTTTTTCTTCTTGACTATTTCCCATGCTTCTTCAGGAGCTTCAACATTGTTAACAAAATCTATTGATTTAGATTTACTGCATCTATTAGCAAAATGCCCGTATTCATGACATACCTTGCACTTGAAGGGCAGCTGCTCGTAGTCCACTTGCTGTATGTGCATCCACTGGTCGACTTTAAGTTTGATTGCTTCTGGTAACCCTTTTCCCAGATCAACTTCTACACATATCCGTGCACATGCGTGCATGTTCTCCTTTGGTTCCGATCTGTCAATGTATTTCCCAACAACGTTCCTGATGGCTTTCACAGATTCATCTCCCCAGCAGTGTAGAGGCAGATGGGGAAGGCGAACCCAAACAGGGACAATGTTGGGAACATCCATCTCAGGATCGAAGTCGGGGGTCCATCTGTTGAGGTAAAGGCCTCTGGTATCCATAAAGTAAGGGCCATTTCTGAAGATAAGATTACGATCCTCCACTGATTCAAAGAGGAAGGTGAAAAACCCCCTCCCACAGAACCTTATTGCTATCTTTCCTTGGACCATCGAGTTCCAGTTCCTTTCTACCCAACATTGGACTATGCGGGGAGAAGGCCATAGTCCCATGAACTGGCTTACCAAGCCACGTTCTGCTAAGGCAACAGCACCTCTCCTCGGTAGGGCTGGGGGGAGCGAGACTTTCGGAATTTCATCAAGTTTTTTGATAAACTTTGAAGCTGTAGGACAGATTTTCTCCGGGGCGTTCTCTGGGATGAGCGAAGCAAAAGACTTCTCCAGATCTTCCTGATCCTGAAAGGGAGGATCCATTGCGGGCTAGGACAGCAGTGTAGAAGGCACTCCAACGGAGGCCCAGAGGGGGGGAGGGCAGAAGGCCCAGAGGAAAGAGAGGGCAGGAGGCCCCAGGCGTAAAGGGAGGCAGAAGAGGGAGGATGTAGCCTAGCAGCAGTGCTGCCAGGCGCAGGCACGCAAAGGGGTCAGTTCAGAGGCGCAGCAGGGCGCGGGATCGCTAGAGCGCGCAGTCCATCTACCTTCTTTGGGAAAAAAATGTCAATTGATGCCCTAAAGAAACAAAATTTCATCATTTCGAAGCATATTTTTTACACTTCAAAGTTTCTTATATATCAAATATAAATATTTGTTTTTAAATGTTAGTGATTTTCATGGTGATTTTAAAACGTGTTGATGTAGCATGCCTTTCTTTTGAGGACTTATTTTTCACACTTTAAAATTTATTATGTCTAATCTTTTTTGAAATTATGATTACTTAATGAATTTTAAGTTGTTTTATTCTTCTTTTTTAAATGTTGATTACTTAAAAATATATAAAAATATATTAAAAAAAAAGACAAATAAAAAATAAATTAAAAAAGTTTAAAAAAAAATATTGATAAACCATAAAAAAACAATTTGAATAATATATAAGTAAAAATAGAAACATTAACAAAAAAAAAAAAATTAAAAACTAATAAACAAACTAGATTTAAAAAAATTGAAATTAACCCAAAAAATTAAAAAAACTAGTAAAATTTATATTAAAAACATTTAAAAAAACTTAAAAAAATAATAATTGAGGAATTATATATATATATATATATATATATTTTCAAAAAAAAAAAAAGAAAAAAAAAAAGAGGAGGTTAAAAAATGTATTTTTAATTGTATTAAGCCCTAGCTCTTTAATTTAAAAAAAAAAATTACTTTTCTTCTTCTTCCTTTTTTTTTTTTTTTTTTTTTAAAATTACCTTGTTTTTTTAAACAAATTTTTTTATTAAATAAATAAATAAATTTTTACCTGCGTCGCCCGACCGCACATGGTGGCGCAGTCCTGGGCGGAGGGGTTTACATGGAATTGCTTCTCCACCCCCCAGTCACCCGTGGTGGCGCAGCCCTGGGCGTAGGGGTTTGCATGGAATCGCCTCTCCACCCCTTGGCCAGCTCGTGGTGGCGTGGCCTTGGGCGGAGGGGTTTGCATGGAATCGCCTCTCCACCCCCCTACCGCCCGTGGTGGCGTGGCCCTAGGTGGAGGGGTTTGCATGCAGACCCTCTGCCCAGGGCCGCGTGGTGCAGACCCTCCACCCAGGGCCGCACCACCGCGGGTGGCCGGGTAGCATGGGGTAAAAAAAAAATTGTTTAAAAAATAAGTTAATTTTTTAATAAAAAAATTGTTTTTTTTTTTTTTAATTATTTATTATTATTTTTTTAAAATAAAAAAGCTAGGGCTTAATAATTAAAAAAGAAAAAAATTCAAAAAACCACATATTATTTATTTATTTTTTAAACTTTAAATGTTTTTTTGTTTGTTTTTTTTATTATTATTTTATATAATTTGAGTTTGTTTGTTTTTTTTGTTTTGTTTTTTTTAATTAATTTTTTATTTTTTTTTTTTTTAATCTAGTTTGTGTTTACTCTCTTTTTCCCTTTTTTTATTTTTCTATTTTACTTATTATATATATATTTTTTAAATTTGTTTTTTTTTCAATTTTTATGGTTTATGAGATTTTTTTTTAAAAATTTTTTGTTTTGTTTTTTTTTTTATTTGTATTTTTTAAGTAATCAACATTTAAAAAAAAAAATAAAACAACTGAATTTTTTTTTATGGTTTACAAGATTTTTTAGTTTTTAGTTCTTATCTTTATAAGTTATTTTGTTTTTCTTTAACTCATAATATATATATATATATATATTGGCTTTGGCTTTGCGTTTTTTCATTGTTTTAAATTTTATTTTATGTTTTCATTATTCTTTTGAAATTTTAATGTTTTTCGAGGTCATGATAAAATCTTTTACGCCATTATTTCGAAATGTTGAGATTTTACCCTTGAAAAAAAGTATTATCTCAGCGTCAACACTTTTCGTTTTGAGGGTGTTTTTTGCACAAAATTTACTATTGAAAAAAAAGTGTTATTCGAATATCAACACTTTTCATTTTGAGAGTGTTTTTTGGACAATTTTTGCACAAAAAATTGGTTTTCACCGCCATTTTTAAAACACGTTGAAAATTTACCCTAGAAAAAGAAAAGGGTGTTATTCCAGCATCAACACTTTTAGTTTTTAGCACTGTTTTCTATGTTTTTACGGGGTTTTTTGGCCAGAGTTCCCGTTTTGAGTTTATAGTTCTTGTTCCTAAATTTAAATTGTTTCAAACTAACTGTTTGATCAAAACATCATGCATAAACATATCACATCTGGTTCACTCAAAACACAACCTTCATATATCAACATCATAAATCACATGTAACCATCATAAACCAGAAACATAGATCACATATAATCATCATATACCATAATCATAAATCACATGTATGATAAAACTGAAATAAAATTTTGATACTTATCCTTCCATCAATCCTTATCTTCTACCTTTTTCTTTATTCCATATGCACTCCGGATCGGTTGCCACACCCAACAAACACCCAGTGCCTTCTCCTCAACCACGTGCACAAAAACATAGTGTGCATCACACACATACAATCACACACTGCATACAACATCATGCAATACATGCACCTACACCTATCATACAACACATACACCTACACTTGGTGCACAATACAACACAAATACATATATAGAGTGCAACATAATGAATGCATATGTCACGATACCATGACTACACAATGCACATACATAATACCGCATGCTTGCAACACAGCATGTACAACATGCACTCTATATCACATGTACACCAGTGCCACATGTACAGAGCACCACCTGTAAAATGTGTACACAATGCTTCATGTACACTGCACCACTATACAACTTGTACACAATACCACATGTACACAGTACCACGCACACGACAGGTACGCGACACCACATGTACACAACGCCACATGCATGACATGTACATAGCACCACTGCAAACAACGCCACTTGTACAACATGCACACATCACCACTAGTACAATCATGCATACAACACTATATGTATATAGCCCCACATTTACAACATGCACACAACACCACTTGTACATAGCACTACATATCCAACATGTACATAGCATCATCTATACACAACACTCCAAATCCAATCATGCGCACAACACCATATGCAATATTCACACAACATTATCTATACCATCCTATACATAACACTGCATAAACAACATGTACACACACTATATATACACAACACCGCATGTGCACACATCATAGATTCAACATGTACAACATATACAACATATGCACAATAGTAGTACCACACATCCAAAACCACACTGTCCTTACCAAGAAACATTGCTTCTAGTGTCTTATCCATGCTTACTAATATAGCATCATATATACAAAGCACTGCATATCCAATTATGCGTACAACACCATATGCAATATTCGCACAACAGTATATGTACCATCATGTACATAACACTGCATAAACAACATGCACACACATTATATATTCACAACACTACATGTGCGCATATCATTGATGCAATATGTACAACATATACAACATATGCACAACAGTATACCACACATCCAAAACCACACTATCCTCACCAAGAAACCTTGCTTCTAGTGTCTTATCCATGCTTATCCTAGCATGTTGCAAACCACACTGCTTTAATTTTGTTGATGTATCCCTTGGTATAACGTGTCCATAACATAAACATAGGCATAATACAAGCATACAATATAAATTCATATTCACATGATACTGACCTCATATATTTGTCATGACTACTCTTCCCACTTGATTCCTCAGAGCCAGGAACTTCTTCATGCCATTCGCCTGCATATGCAATTCTTGATGATCTATTGGACAGTGACATAGATACATGGATACATACATACATATATGTAATCATTAGCATAAACAATCACGATCATGTCAAACAACAATATGCATACATACATATATATACACATAAATGTTAATGTTAATAATCATGATCCATGACGACCCTATCAAACATGACATGCATACACACCTACATGTATACATATATAAACATCAACATAATCAATATCATAACATAATTACAAGATATCAAGGTCAAGATTTAAGAGAACTTCCTTTATTCATGCAACAGACGCGTAACATTAAGAGTATTCGTTCCCAACATAGCCAAGGCATCTAACACCTCAGATCCATTTACTTTACCTTTTTGATTACCTTTCTCATGACTTTACTGCCATCATCCATTTACCACAATGGGCTTAGCCATTCCAATTGACTGTCATAATCTTACCTTCCGTTGCGCTTACTCATGCACCGAGCTTCATCTATGTCTTACATTACTTGTTGGGTACCACACAACTCTCCCCGAGCTCCATTAACTTTCCTCTTTCCCAAACAATTCCTAAGACTCAAAACATAAAAGGCAATACCAAGAAACAACTAAGAAGAAACCATGAAAATCAATAACAATGCGACACCGCAACAAAGTGGCATGATCATGCACTAGACATAACAAAATTGCCAATCAAGCGCAAGCAAATAACAAATACCAAAAGCACAAGACTAACAACAGACACCATGACTCAATCCCCATGGTTCCCAAGGAAACATGCTTGGTATTAGCATGGTGAGGTAATAATTGATGTGTCATCCACATGTCAACCACATGTTCCAAATATCAAGAAAATCATATCTATCACTTTGAAATCAACCTTTACCAAGACTAACAATCATGTCATAATCCATAGTCAACTCATAGTCATTAGACATAATGTTACAACTTTCACCTATGACACTCAAGTACATATCAGCTGTCTCAACACATATGTTAGTACAGTCATCTTAAAACAATATCATTTGAACACATACTCATATTATGCAATAAATCAAACATTCAACAAACTTGCAAACATATCATGTTAACTAAATTAACTAGATGACCTAATCAAATAGTCAAGCACCACATATATGACATAAGCAAACTCGTACCTTAATGTATCTCAGGGGAGGCTATCTTGTCTGCACAATATAGGTTAGCATGATACAACTTCACAATGTATCAACTCAAACATAAATCATGATATCCATAATAATAAATAACTAACACGTTCACACCATAAGCTCATAAACATTGTTCGTTCATACATATCAATCACACATGCAAAGTCAATCTAGATTAGTAAAACACCATATTACAAACATGTCGACTCATACTTAAATGTCGTAACCATAACCATCTGCATAGGCCAATCCAACTTAGTATGATACATATAACATCAAGATCTTAAATGCAATAACCATAATCATCAAGCTAACTATCATATAACAACAACAAGTTAATTTGTAACATACTCATCAACAACATATAACATAATCATCAAGTTATCTAACATAAAACAACAATAGCAATGCATACAACTACAGGCTACCATCATTTATGACTATCCAACACATGTGCATATGACAACACTAATCAACTAGCATCTATCATGTATGTAACCATAACATCAAAAGACATGTACATAAACGTAATGTATATAACCCTAATGCATATAAAAATCCTTAACTTACATACCTGAATGCCCAACATACACACCTATATGATGACATGCTCTTGCCTGAAGGTCCATGCTGCAACTTCACTTTGATGATCTGCATGTCCTGTTCTATCTCAAAAACACATTAGCATCCTAACAACCAATAGCACCATGATGACCTAAATTTCATACCATTACTTCACAAGGCATGTTTGACCTATTATTCATGCATAACTATAACCAAAATCATACATGCATAACAACTGCATATAGACATATAACACATGAGTACCAAACCATATTCACATAATTCTAGCTAGAGTCCAGTAATCAATGCATGACCATATCAACTACACAAACCATGACCTCATGCATGACAACAACCATTACTCCATTGTACACATTGCCACATGCAACCAGCAACATGCATAAGCAATGCCTAATCAACTACACATACGCATGAACGCATGTAGTCGAGCATAAGCGATCAATACTTATAACCATCCTATAAGGCTGATACATGTAATCAAACATACAAGAATGCAAACTAATATACAAGGATGTAATCAAGCGACATATAACAACATGTAAGCGACATAAAACAATATGTAACCAACCATATACTCATGACGATGCATTCCACAAAATCAACATCAAGTTCCTCATGACAATCTTATTACAACCATGGTTAGCATTATGCAATGCAACAAGCACACATAATTCAAGTGTAAGAGACATACATGCAGCTGAAATGCATGCATGACCAACTCACACTACCCATCTAGTCTGAGGGTAAACCATGCTCTAATATCACTCTGTAACACCCTCCTCCCACATCTACCCAAGTAACCATGTCAACTGGGGTAAACATGTGACGAGAGGCTACTATGATTGGATTCAACCTCCTATGTGACCTTAAGGAAGTGGAATTGATAGAAGCATAACACGCAGACATTCAACATTAGCTTCATGACGCTCAGGAACCAATCCAACACTTTAGACAACTTGCCCTTGGGTCCTATTGAAGTTTTGACCAACTTAAGACTCATTTGCTCTCATGTTATAGGCATGACATCATCCAGAAGCCTAGAGTCGCTCTCACAAGCTTGTCTACCAGCGTCTAGAGACTCATTTTGTCATTTATATGCTAGTGTCCCCGGGATTTGAGCCACTTTGTCACGCCCAAAGCCTAGGTCACTGCCCAGGATGGAATGATAAGTTAAGACCAATAAAATAACATGGAAACAATGATGCAAAAGTAATAAGTTAAACAAGACCTTAATCAAACCCCTACTAGCCATGATAGGAATTTCATCAAACATATTGCAAACATGTAATCTACATGTGTAACCAACTGAATTAAATGTAGGGATCTTGTACTTATCTAAGAACCAATAAGAACCATTATTCACTCATGTCATTTGTTGCATTATCATCTATTAGGTCATAGATACATTATCCATTCATTTACAAGTAAAAACATGCTAAGAGCCATACATAGTTGCTGTCATAAAACATACATATAACCAACATAATGGGGACAAAAGTATCAATGAAATCATAGTCATAAATTTCACATATACATCAGTACATTTACACATGAAAAACCAAGGGAATGAATGTCTCATTAATGAATGCAATAAACCAACCAGAGATGGGACTACCAAGTTCCACCCAACCGTAGACTGGTTGAGTCAAATCTCTCTTAAAATCACCCCCGTGCCATATTCCAAGCATGAATGTGGGACTCATATAACACACCAAAAACACCAAACAAGCACGGATGCCACCGGAGTTTTCCACCTACATCGTGAGGAATTTGAGTGCCTCTAGTCTCTCAGGCTTTACTGTAATCCACAGTCTAATCCAGGGATCACTAGGACCTACACTAAGACACACTCTTCAGGCTTTACCATACATCCCATCCCGGGACTACCAGGCTCAACAGAGAGAAATCCACCTCTTGTCTTTACTGTATATCCCGCCATTCACCGGCAAAGATTCCTAGGTCCACTGAGGCACACAATCCTAGCTTTACCACAACCCATAGTCTGGCTCAAGGGTTAGTATGCCAGTGGCTTTACCGTGATCCATAGTCTGGTTCAAGGACCACTATGCCATGTGTTTGTCATTTCAGATATCCACCTCACTCAACTTCGAATCCATCTGATCATCCCACATAAGCCAAAGTATGAGAACCCATCTCATCAAGGTTATTTGGAAATGGAAAGGCTAGGCTAAAGAACACTGTCAAATCTGGAAAATCGCATGCCATGATAGAAAAGAACCACATGCAATACCATGCATGCTAAATCTAGCAAGGAAAATACACATGAAAATCGATACCTACCATGAATCCTACTGTAGTTGTTTGATCCTGCCTTTCCTTGCTTGATCTTTGCTTCCTCTTGCCTTCTTTGCCTTTCTTGTTCTAATGCGAGAGTGCTCCAAGAAAAATATGCGTGTCTAAGAGTGAGAGAGAGAAAGAGAATAGAAGAGAGCTCCAAAACTGAAATGATCAAGCTTTCCAGCTGATCCTCAGAAGCCTTTTTTATCAATGAGGCCTCTATTTTCTTCATTTTCCATTATTTTCCTTCAATTTCCTCCTCACATTCAACCTGTGACCTTTCACCTCCTTTTCTCCTCATTTCCTTTATTTTCATAAATAAATGTGCCAAAAATATGATTTTTCCTTTCCAAAGCCTTAGCCATTGCCTTTGCTAATTTCCTTAGCCATAATAAACCAAATCAACACCCATTAGGATGTTTCCCCCACCATTCAACTTGGAATACATGTCCCATCATCCGTGGCCTTATAATATTATATATATATATAATATATATTTAATATATATTATATTATATATATATATATATATATATATATTAGATATTTTACATGAATTTTCACAAGGGATGTTACAATGTGAATTTTTACAGGGTTTTGGATAGACGGTGATAGGGGGATCTGTTAAGGCACTTCTTGATGTGAAGTCACCGGTTCAATTCCCTGCCCCAATCTAGGTGATATATTGGACATGACGAAGATGTAGCCTTACCAAGCTTACAAAAAAGAAATAAATAGATAAATAATATTATTAAGAGCCAACATAGATCCATATTAACTAAGGATCCAAGCGACGCGAGAAAGAAAAGTGACTAACAATAATAGAGGAAAGATAGTGCATGATTTTTTTAATTTTTTCATTATTGTATCTTATTTGATATGATTGATCGAAAATATAGGTTTAATATTTTACAACCAATTGAGTTTTTTTTTTAGATACTTTCTTAAACACAATACAATGGGATCAAATTTAAGAGAGAGATTGGGGGAGAGAGAAAGGGAGGGAAATAATGATGGAGCTGGAGAGAGAGAGAGTGAGTGATGGGGGGGAGAGAGAGAGAGGTAGGTGGAAGAGAGGGGGAGAGAGAGGGAGAGAGAGGAAGACAGAGAGGAGGGGAGAGAGAAAAGGAGAGAGGGAGAGGGAGAGAGATGGTGTTGGAGGGGGACAGAGAATGAGGAAATAACAATGACATAGAGAGGTAGAGGTGGACAAAGAGAGGGAGTGACAAGGGAGATATAGAGAGAGAGTGATGGAGAGGAGAGATGGTAGAGGAGAGGAGAGAGATAGGGAAAGAAGGGAAAGAGAGAGAGAGGGAGACATAGACATAGAGATGGAGGGGAGATAGAGAAAGTGAGTGGGAGGGAGATAGTGACAGGGTTGGAGGGAAAATAGAGAGAGAGTGTAGAAATTAGGTTATAGGTTTACAACTGTTCATGAAGTTTTAATAAAAATCACAATAAACGAACCTACTCTACTGCTATGCAGACCTTAATTCACAATTTAGAACAAAAATCTTAGACATGCAAAAAGAAATAACACACATGCAACAAGTATCTTTATCTGGGGAAAGCAGTCTACTAAAAACCCCAATGCCTACTTGCATTAATCAAATGAATAGAGATGTATTACAATTGCATTGTTCAACTGAGCTCACCCTGCAAGTGCACAACCTATATCTATGCTCAGTGAAGGCCTCTAACCCAAACATATTCAAAATTTTCCTCAGCTTGAGCTCTTATTTCCTTGTGTTGTTCCTTGAGGAATTAGCCCCTATTATTTAGGAAATTCCTCTAATTGAAGTGCACAATTCTTTAAGATGATCATTTGACTGCATGCAACACCTATACACTCAAGACTAGTCTACAACTGATGTTACACTACCTTTGAATCTCCACCTCAATTGAGTAACTCAAATTATTTGCATGCACTATATATTTTGGGCTAATTGATCAATTAACTACATGATCACTGAGTTTTACTGAAGTCCCACTGCTTAATTGACCTTCCACTAGTTCCTCCAAAAGTTGGAACTAGTTTGACTGAAAACAACTTGAGATAATTGATCTTGATTGCTACAAGTTAGCAATCACACATGTAGAAATGAAATCTAACTCCTCCAACTCAAATTTATTGAGTAAACTGGGTGCCACAAGCCATGTCACACAAGCTAATATCATCCAAATTGTCTGCTGATGTGGAAATTCAAATTTTATCAATTTAATCAAGGCAAAATCAAATTGAGAATTTCTTGCTACATTTTCCAACTCTTCCTCTCAGTTAGAAAGGGATTATCAACCACCCCTATACTGAACATGAGGAACTAAAACTTCCCTCTTGAAAAGGGCCTTTGTCAAAACGTCAGCATCTTGTTCCTCTGTCGGAATGTACTGCAACTACATTATCCGCCTCTGCTCATAGTCTCGTAAATGGTGATACCAAATATCTATATGCTTGGATCTATTGTGAAAAATAGGGTTTTCAAAGAGCTTTATGCAACTCTGATTATCATAGTAGATCATAGTTGGATCCATCATCTGACCAAACAATCCAACAAATATCTTTCTCATCCAAATCGCCTCACATGTTGCTTGACTGTCAGCCATGTATTTTGTTTATTCCAAGCCAAGTGCCATATATCTTTTCTTCCCAACATACCAGGAAAGCACTGCGGACCCAACACTAAAGTTTCGCCTAATGTACTCTTTTGGTCTAATGGAATCCCCACCCAATCTGCATATGTGAAGCCACATAGCTTCACTCCCTCTGTCAGTTTGTACCATAGTCCAAACTGGGTCGTGCCTCTGAGGTACCGTAGAAAATTCTTAGATGCCCTCCAAAATAGTTTGGTTGGCCTAATCATAGTTTGGCTTAGCTGGTTGTCTGCATAGCACATTTCTAGTCATGTGTTCACAAGATACATTAGTGAACCCACCAATTTCCAGTAAACAATAGCATCCACTTCCTCACCTAAAGTTGCATCCTCCTTCCTCTAGCTGGTTAATATATGTGTCTCCATGGGTTTGCAACTGTCCATGCATAACCTATGGAGTATCTCATTGGCATACTTGCCTTGAGAGACAAATTTCTCCCCATCACCTTGCATACTTCCAATCCAAGGAAGTATTGCATGAGACTAATGTCCTTCATTTCAAACTCTTTTGTAAGGTCCTCCTTGCAATATATGATCAACTGCTCATCACCAGTTAAAATTAAATAATCGACATATAAGACAATAATAATCAATTTACCTTCTACCAAGATATGATATAGGTTTGCATCTGCTTCACTTTTGGTGAAGCCCAAACTAGTGAGATAGCTATCGATCCTAGTGTACCAAGCACATGGTGTTTGCTTGAGACTGTACAACATTCGCTTGAGTCTGCACACATGAGACTCCTGATCAAAAGTCTCGAGGCCTTCTAGTTGCTTGTTATACACCTCCTCTTCAATAAATCCATTGATTAATGTTATTTTTGCATCCATCTGGTGGATCTTCTACCCCATCCATGCAACCAGAGAAAGAATTGATCTGATGGATTTGTACCTTGCTACAAGAGCAAAGGTCTCCTCATAGTTAATCCCCTCAACTTGAGAGTACCCCTTGGCCACAAATCTGGCATTGTACCTTTCTATGCTTTCATCTGCTACATGCTTTACCTTAAAGATCCATCTCGGTCCCATAATTGATTTGTCTGTTGGCCTTGGGAGCACTTCCCAAATACTTTTCTTTACAATGGATTCATATTCCTCCACCATTGCATCAATCCATACAGGTTTCTCTACTACTTTATTGAAAGAGGATGGCTCAGTCTCTACAAGCTTAACCATTAGATCCATGTAGCTAGTGTACCGATCTGATGACCTTCTCTACTTGCGCTGATTTGAAGGAGCAACCACATTCTCCTTGCATCCTATGCAAGTCTCTCAGCTTCCTTGGTCCTTTTTGTGCCTTCTCTGGTGGTTATGCTTGAGTGGTTGTTTCCACTCTCTTCTCCTCAACTTGTGGCTGCTCAACAACTTCTTAAAGTTCCTCCTTTGGAGCTAAAATCTCCTCTTCTGGTGGGATTTGAAGCTCCCTCTCAAGACAACACCCCATTGCTATATCTTCATCAATTTTTACATCCCTTCACACAACTGTCATTTTGAGGGATGGCTAGTACAAACAATAGTTGTGGGGAGTTTCTGTGTATCCCAAAATACCCCTAATTCTGTTTTCACTTCTAGCTTCTTCCTTGATCCTTTAGAGACATGGAAGTAAACAAAGGATCCAAAAATCATGAAGTGTGACACATCCAACTTTCTCCCCCGATACATCCTCCTCTAGTGTAATCATGCCCAAAATTTGATGAGGAATCTAGTTATGCAAATAGATGATTGTGTTGCACGCCTTGACCCACAAATGCAGAGGTAGGCCTTGACAATGCAACATCGCTCTCACTGCTCCCATAATGCTACGATTCTTCCTCTTAGCCACTCCATTTTGTTGTGGGTTGTGGGGTGTTGTCAACTCTCATCTAATGCCTTCTTTTGCACATAAATTTTTATATGCATTCGGCACATACTCACCTCCATTATCACTCTTGATAGCCTTCATCTTCTTGCCCATTTCTTTCTCAACCAATGCCTTGAATTCTATGAACTTGGAGAATGTCTCATCCTTCTTCTGCATAAAGAATATCCAATACTTCCGTGAGAAGTCATCAATAAAAATGACAAAATATTTGTGCCTGATAGTGGAGGTTGTTGAGAAAGGTCCACGAATATTGGAGTGGATCCTTTCCAAGATTGCATGTGCTTTGTTGTCCCAATCATGGAATGTGGATTTTGTGTACTTCCCCAAAGTACATCCTTTGCATACATCCTATTGCTCAAGTTCTCCTTTGGGGAGGCTTGTGGTTATCTACTGCATGATCTTCAAAGCGCCATGATGAAAATGGTTAAGTCTTCTATGCCAAAGTTCATCGACATCATGGCTCTGCACCTTCTCTACCTTTGTGCTCAATGCAACACAATCCTCCACATTTAGCTTGTACAAGTTCTTCATATGAACCACAACCTTCTTCACCTATATTGTGGCTATGTGTCTCATGAATGTCGTTCATTTGCTGAAGATCACATCATAACCATAGCCTTCCAAAACTGCAACAGAGACGAGATTGTTCTTTAGGCCCGGAACATACATGAAATCCTTGAGCCCAAGGGGGGGCCTAACTCCCTCTGAAAGGTGACTGTACCAATCCGGTTGCATTATACCTTTCGTCGTCCCACATCTCGATGTGCATATGCAAATCTTTCTCCTCCAGGTCACTGAAAAAGTCTCTATTCCTCGTCATGTGGAACGATGCACTTGAGTCCAAGTACCACACACTCCCCATCATTGTGTTGGGCATGAATTCAGTGAGGGTAAAGTCAAGCTCGAACTGTGAAGCGAAATCTTCACCTACTGCTCCTCTTCAGGTATTATTACTTGTCTTCTTGTGTGGACACTTCATAGCATAGTGCTTGAGTTCATGAAAATGGAAGCATTTAATTTTTGACAAATCTTTCTTCTTGCACCCTTGATTTCATTCTGGTTTGGATTGGGATTTCTTCCCTTTTCCCTTCTTTTCCTTTCCATCCAATGTAAATTTTTCTTCATCCTCGCCCTTAGATGAAGTCCCATATCTAGTATTTCGTCTTATTTCCTCCTATGCCAAATCATACCATAAGCGCTCCCAATTTGGTAGTTTCTCCCTCCCATTCATTGAATCTTTATAGTTATTCCAGCTCTTGGGAAGGCATAGAAGGGCTAGGATTACCAAGTCGTCTTCAGAGACATTAACACCAACCCCGCCAAGTTCATCATGACATTGTGTAAACTTGCTCAGATATTGCAGAATTGTGTCATTCTTTTTCACCTTGATACTTCAAAGTTCATACTTGAGTGCCAACTTCCTATGGTCAATACTTTTCTCAAACAATTATGTTAGTGCTTTCTACATTGCGAACAAAGTTTCTTTTCCATGGAGATTTGAGACAATATGATCCCATACTCCCTCTAAGATTATTCTCCTTACCTTGGCTACATCTTTCTTCCACTGAGCAAGGTTCTGGGAATCAAGTGCTTATGGTTTTGCAACATCTATCTTGATGTATTCTAACAATCCATTGTCATCCAATAATGCCTCAATGCGGTCCTTCCATGCAAAAAAATTAGAGGTGCCTTCCAAGGCATACTCTAGCTTTATTCCATTGAAGGCCATCTTCTCAGCTCTGAAGAAGCCCTCCCACACTGATCTTCATGTTTGAACCTCTGAGAAACAACTTCGAATTTCCTCCTCTAATGTGAATCCAACTTTGATACCATGTAGAAATTAGGTTGTAGATTTGCAACTGCTCATGAATTTTTAATCAAAATCACAAGACACAAAGCTACTCTACTACTCTGCGGACATTAATTCACAACAAACCTACTCTACTACTATGTAGACATTAATTCACAAGAACAAAAATCTCAGACATGCAAGAAGAAATAACACATATGCAACAAGTATTTTCATCTAGGGAAAACAATCTCCTAAAAACCCGAATTCCTTCTTGCATTAATAAAATGAATAGAGATGTATTACAATTTATTTTTTCAGCTGAGTTCACCCTGCAAGTGCACAAACTATCTCTCTGCTTACTGAAGGCCTCTGACCCAGACTTAGTCAAATTTTGCCTCAGCTTGAGCTCCTATTTCCTTGTGTTGTTCCTTGAGGAATTAGACCCTATTATTTAGGAAATTCCTCTAATTGAAGTGCACAATTCCTTAGGTTGATCATCTGACTGCATGCAACACCTATACACTCAATACTAGTCTACAACTGATGTTACACTGCCTTGGAATCTCCACCTCAATTGGGTAACTCGAATTCTCTACATGCACTAGCTATTTTGGGTTGATTGATCAGTTAACTGGATGATTACTGAATTTGAATGAAGTCTTACTGCTTAACTGACCTTCCACTAGTTCCTCCAAAAGTTGGAACAAGTTTAACTAAAAACAATATGAGATAACTGATCTTGATTGCTAAAAATTAGCAATCACACATGCATAACTAAAATCTAACTTCTCCAACTCGAATTTACTAAGTAAATTGGGTGACACAAGCCATGTCACACAAATTAAAATCATCCAAGTTAACTACTGATGTGGAAATTCAAATTTTCTCAATTTAATCAAGGCAAAATCAAATTGAGAATTTCTTGCTGCATTTTTTAACACACGCACACACACAAAGAGAGAGAGTGCGGGAGGAGAGACAGTGGGAGGTGGGAGATAATAGAGAGGAAGGAAGAGAGATGAATCAAGAGAGATAAGGAGAGAGAGAGACGGAGAGAGCGATGAAGTTGGAAGAGGAGAGAGAGAGAGGGAAGAAGAAAGACATATTGGGAGAAAGAAGGAGAAAGAGAGGAGAGAGAGAGAGAGAGAGAGAGAGAGAGAGAAGGGGAAGAAAAAGAGAAAGAGAGAGAAGGGGAAGAGAGAGAGAGAGAGGGAGAGGAAGAGGGATAGAGAGAGATATAGATAGATATGGAGAGAGTGTGTGTATGTTTGGGGGGTGTGATAGAGAGAGAGAATAAGAAAGAGACACATAGATACAAATATAGATATTATATAGTATTATATAATCAACCTAGATCCATTTTAACCTTGGATCTATCAAGCACCTAGAGGGATCAAATATCTCAAGGTGAAAACCTTTCCTCAAGCTTTGCACTAAAAAAAGAGGTTTATACCTTGAGATATTTGATCCCTCTCGAACCTTGATAGATCCAGGGTTAAAATTACTCAATTAATTCAATATTAGGTTGATTAGTTGTTAGTTATTTTGGAAAAATTATTGCATGTGAAATGAGGGCCTACAAAAAGATGTATTAATAAAATTGGGTAAATAATATGAAATATATTTGGGTATCTCACTTATATAGCCATTTTTCACAAATTCAACCTAATTTTTCCCCTTTACATAAGTGTTTTTTAATATTATTATATATATAGTATATATATATATATATATATATATTATATATATATATATCACATGAAAGCATGGTCTCTTTAAGGAGTTTCGGTTTACGAGCTTTCGCACAGAGGTATAAAAGATCATTTACATAAAGCCATGGTTTTTTGGTTTTGATTTATCACATTCAAATATGATAAATTAGCTTTTTAAGTATTTTTAATATATTTAAAATAGATATAACAAAATGATTTATTTATAATCTATAAATTAAAGTATTTAATGAAATGAAATTATTTCTCAATATTAATATTTAAATGTAATAGTCAAGTCCCACTAGCACAACCAATTGAGGATGGGCCTTGTTAGCAAAGCGACCGTGGATCAAACTTCATAGAGGCTATTTTGCCCATCCTAGGGGGAGGAGACATGCTAAAATCTAGTAAGCTTAGGGCTGATGTAGCCCAAGCCAAGTGCGATCCTTGGGTGACTTTGATGGATTAGATGCCCCCGGGTCGCAATTTCTCAACCCACAAATCAAGCCTAGAGGATCACAGACAACTTGACAAACAAACAAAACTATATATTTAAATGTAATAATAATATAATAGTTAAAAATAATAATTCTAAATATTTAATTTATTTTTAGATGAGTAAGTTAGCCATGAGGTTCAATTCCTATATAAAAATACATCAAATCTTAATGATCACTTTATTAATAATTAAAACTTGTTACAATTAAGTCTCTAGAACCCATTAAATATGGAAATTTACAAAGATCCAACAAATATACATTAAATCACATTGAGTCACTACACACAACTCTAGATATGGAGTCATTTTGGACAAAGCTTTGCAAAGAGTCACCTTAATGATGAATATAAACTTGAGACTTCATCAATATATAAGCTTTAACAATGAGAAGTTAATTTCACATGATAAATGTGGTATAATAAAAAACTCAACGTACCAAGTCACTTAGCTATATATATTAAGTGACGAGGAGCCACATATAAGCTCTGCTAAAAGACCCTAACAAATATAATAATGCTAGGGGTGGAAGGAGGGGGAGGGATTATCATTAATCCCAAAGGAAAATTTGTCATCAAGTACTCCTGCAGGTTGGGCAAGAAGACCAACAACCAAGTAGAAATGTATGGTCTATTATTATGCATAATTCTGGTTCAAGATATGGGAATCCCCAAATAGTAATATTGGGAGACTATTTGATTATTATACAACACTTAAACAACGATCATATCCTAAAGAGAATCACCCCAAGATATTTCTTCAAAGAATCGATCATGCTCTACAACACTTTCTCTCGAAATTTTTCTTTCTTATTCTCAAAGGCCAAAATAGAGAAGTAGATCATCAAGCTAATCTAGCCTGCCTCCTTAATGTGGGTCAGACTGAAATAAATTGCTCCAAGGGCTGGAGAACTATACCTTAGTTATTAAGAATGATTTTAATGAATCTTATGTCAATCTCACTGCATCAAACTCTTGGTGGCATATTAATGGAAAATTAAAGGCTATGAAATTATACATAAAGGGTTATGTTCGTTGGTGTCATGGCTGCAGTCGAGCAAGTGAACCATGCACGGGAGGCCTCTTCTTTAAATTCACACTTTCCATACTCAGTGTTAGGATGGAACCACTTGCCTCGTATTGACCCAACACTTCTCTTTGTGTTGAGTCCTGAGAAGCTAGGCATCATGAATTTTAATGGTGATACAATGGTCTTATGTGTGAGGTTAATGACTCTCATATTAAATTCAAGGCCCGTGTCTAGCTCCCTCATAGTTATGAAAAGGTGAAATATTCGTGGGTGCATCCTCCTAATCACTCCCATATGCAATGTGTGTCAGTCCATTATGAAATAATTGTTGTACTTGCTACTTCGGGTGACGATGGGCTCTATAATCGGCTCCCTATGAATGCTTGTTATTTCAATATCAATGGGTCCTTTAATGGTAGTAAGGTCAATTAGAGAAATATCCATCTAGGGGCTCAATATAATTATCAATCCATGTAGATATTTAACAACCACTAGGTTCGTGGTTGCCTCAAACTTGGACACCAACAATAGTGGATGAATTTCTCAAGTTTTTTATATTTACTTGAGCTTTGCTATTATTTGATCTCCTTTATCCACTAGGTATAAAACCTCCACTTTCCTTACATTTCTCTACCTTTGGTTGTTGGTTACCCTTCACTGGACATTCTCTCTTCCTTGGGTTTGCTCAATTTTCCCAAACGTTTCCCCTCTTGTCTCTGTTATTTGTGCCAGCTATGTGCTTGTAGATGTCTCCTACACCCCCTTCAACAACTCTATCACCCCTAGTTTGAATTCCTTGAGCAACAAAGAATCATTTTCTTCAAGTGCTCTCTCACCTTTTGACGTTGAACCTCCTTATTGTGTTATTTCCACCAACTTTGTACTAGATGGCATCTCCTGTACCCCATGTGACATCTCTAACACGTCATGCTCGAAATTCCAAAACCCAACCTTCTTAATCACCTAGGCCCCCCATTCTACATTATCAACCATGCTAACTAGAAATGACATCTCCATTGTTTTTGGAGGCACTAGTTCCCGTAACATATGCAACAACTGAATTAAGGCCCTTCAGATGGAGAACATGGATATCAAATGGAAATTTCATCAATAAGTGATTTTTCTTATCGTCCTCACTGAAAGACATCCTTTCCCATCAAGATGACGAAATTGATACTCTACGGTGACATATAAAGGACCTAAAGAAAAAACCTCAAGCTCCAGAGAACCAAGACATCACTAGTATTTCTTCAAGCCCCCACACAGGAAATATGAAATTAGATCTAAACAAGCCTCCAGAGGAGGCTTTCTTCTTCCTTTAATAATGGGTTCCTACTGTAAATGTGTCCTTCTATTAGCACAAATTTGTAAGACCTATGCATGTCAACTTTCTATTATAGTTTGTTTCCATCATAGTTTTTTTCGGTCTATCAGATAGTTCCTTTGTGGAGGATCCTATGAAAGAAAATGCAATGTATTGAATATCCTGTGTATTCGCTATATGATTCCTCTACCAAGTTGTAGTCTCCTTGTGAGAACCACAAGTCAAATTTTTATCATTCACAATTTTAGAGTCGATTGTAGAGCCCATCGTCACCCGAAGTAGGGATTACAACAATAATTTCAGAATGGACTGACACACATTGCATATGGGAGTGATTGGGAGGATGCACCCACGAAGATTGCACCATGGCATAACTATTTGGGAGACAGAAATAGGTCGTGAATTTAATATGGGAACCAATAACCTCACATGGATAGACCCTCATATCACCATTAAAATTCATGATTCCTAGCTTCTCAGGGTTCATCACATAGTGAAGTGTTGGGTTAGTATGAGACAAGAAATTCCGTCCAAACCTTGGGGATGAAAAGTTTGAATTTAAAGAGGAGGAATCCCATGCATGGTTTACTTGCTTGACTGCAACCACGACACCAACAAACATAACCCTTTGCATATAATTTCATAGTCTAATTTTTTCCATTAATATGCCACCAAGAATTTGATGTGGTGAGATTAGCATACGATTATTAAAATCATTCTTGATACCTAAGGTATAGTTCTCCAACCCTTGAAGCCATTTATTTCAGTTTGACCCACATTGAGGAGGAAGGTTAGATTAGCTTGATAATTTGCTTCTATATTTTGGCCTCTGAGAATATGAAAAAAAGACTTCGAGAGAAAGTGTTGTAGAGTGTGTTCGATTCTTTGAAGAAGGAGCTTAAGGTGATTCTCTTTAGGATAGGATCCTTTGTTAAGATGTTGTATAATAATCATATAGTCTCCCAATATTACTCAGGGATTCCCATATCTTGAGCCAGAATTATGCATAATAATAGACCATACATTTTCTCTTGGTTGTTGGTCTTCCTGCCCAACCCCCATGAGTACTTGATGATAATTTTTCCTTCAGGATTGCTGATAACTCCTCCCCCTCTTGCTGCCTCTGGCATTATTAGATTTGTTAGGGTCTTTTAGTGAAGGTTATACATGGCTCCTTGTCACTTAATATAAAAATGAAGCTAAGTGACTTGGTACATTGAGTTTTTATTGTACCACATTTATCATGTGAAATGAGCTTCTCATTGTTAAAGCTTATATATTGATAAAATCTTGAGTTCATAGTCATCATCAAGGTGACTCTTTGCAAATATTTGTCCAAGATGACTCCATATCTAGAGTTGTGTGTAGTGACTCAATGTGATTTAATGTATATTTGGTGGATCTTTGTAAAGTTTCATATTTAATGGGTTCTAGAGACTTAATTGTAACCCGTTTTAATGATGAATAAAGTGATAATTAATATTTGATGTATTTTTATTTAGGAATTGAACTTGGCTAACTTACTCATCTCAAAATAAATTAAGGATTTAGAATTATTATTTTTAACTATTATATTCTTATTACATTTAAATATTAATATTGGGAAATAATTTTCTTTCATTGAATACTTTAATAAACTATAAATAAAATCATTTCGTTATATTTATTTAAATATATTATAAAAATTTAAAAAGCTAATTTATCATATTTGAATGTGATAAATCAAAACATCCCAAAAAAAACCATGGCTTTATGTCAATTATCTTTTATACTATGTGTGAAGGTGGTAAACCAAAATCCTTAAAAGAGACCATGCATTCATGTGAATAATTTCATATATATACATATATACACTTCTATATAAAAAAACACTTAGGTAAAGGGATAACATTAGGTTGAGTTTGTAAAAAATTGCTATAAGTGAGATACCCAAATGTATTTTATATTGTATATCCAATTTTAATTCATACACCTTCCCTTATGCCCTCTTTGCACATGCAATAACTTTTCTAAAATAAATAGCAATTAATCTACCTAATATTGAATTAATTGAGTAATTTTAACCTCAGATCTATCAAGCGCTAAGAGGGGTCAAATATCTCTAGGTGCAAACCTATTTTTTGAGTGAAAAGCTTGAGGAAAGGTTTACACCTCGAGATATTTAATCCCTCTGGGTTCTTGATAGATCCAGGGTTAAAATGGATCTAGGCTGGTTATATAATACTATATAATATCTATATTTGTATCTATGTGTCTCTTGCTGAGTGTGGAGCATGATTATCTTCTTTATTTAGAGGTATTGTCGCATTGGACCCCAGTTCGTAATAGGAAAACAACGTCGCCCGTCATTTAACCGCCGTCAGGGGGGTCCAAGGGGGGTAACAACGATTTTATGAGCCCCCCCTTGCGAGGATTCAGGGGCAGTGCCCCTGAAGCTAAAAATAGATGTAAATTTGCCTTGTTAAGTGTTGTAATTTCGTAGTCAACTTGAGCCGTTCATTAGGCAGATGATCTGATTGTAGAAGTTATGTTTAATTTAGGGTTTTTTTTTCTCCCTAGAAGGCAACCCCTCTATTTATATATGGGGGCATTGTATTGTGGTCGAATATATGTGTATTCTGAGCGAGAAAGAGATATGAGATTGTGTGAGAGCGAAGAGGAAATTACATTGGATCATCTGTAGGTTGTATCTCTTCATTTTGTGGATAATATAAAAGTAAGGACTGGTTGTTTCTCCGTGGACATAGCCCAAATTGGGTGAATCATGTATATCTTTGTCTCTCTCTTGTTTTATGCATTTTTTGTGTTTGTGTTTTTGCAATATTTTATGTGTTCCATTGCTCTGTAATATATAGTTTTCTAACATCTCTTTCTTATTACCTCTCTCTATCTCACCCCCCAAACATACACACTCTCTCTCCACATCTATCTATCTCTCTCCCTCCCTCTTCCTCTCCCTCTCTCTCTCTTCCCATTCTCTCTCTTTCTCTTCCCCTTCCCTCCCTCTCTCTCTCTTCTCTCTCTATTCCCTCCCGCTCTCCTCTCTCCCTCACTCTCTATCTATCTCTCCTTGTCACTCCCTCTTTTCTCTCCATCTTTATCCCTTTGTCTTTCTTCTTCCCTCCCTCTCTCTCTTCCTTCCTCTCTCTCCCTTTCTCTCTCTCCCTTTCTCTCTCTCCCTTTCTCTCTCACCTCCCTCTGTCTCTTCCCCCCATCACACACACACTCTCACTCTCTCTCCCCTCCAACTCTATCACTATCTCCCTGCCACTCTTCTTCTTGTGAAAATTCCTTGAAATGCAACAACTGGAATTAATTCTCCTAATTAATTATTCAATTTATTATTTTTCTGATTAATATTGAGTTAATCACACTACAATTTATTCACAAAATAAAATAAACGTTGCAGAAATATGAATTTTGGAAGCTGATAAATGCTAGCACACACACACAAAATTATGACACTGTTATTTTCGGACAAATGTCACTGGAAAAAGCCAATGTGGAAAACCGGTGCAACAGTGATGCTTTTTATTATTATGCAACAACATAATTTCTGATTGCAATAAAATGTCACCAAATTGGTGATTCTATCCAAGAGAAATATTGGAAAAAATATATTGAGGGATTTTACCCTCTCTCCAAACAATCCTAACACATGACTTCCTCTGAAAAGCAAGGTATCCACCCTGCTCTACACAGACCCTCTAACATTCAGCCTAGAACTCTTGCAAATCAAGTCAACTTACCTGTTGCTGACTAGGAAACTGTCTCTCTGGCACTTTGGAAAATCTTCTCGGCCTCTGGAACTGAGAATGAGCTTCTCATCATCTAAATCTAACTACTCAAATTGAGGCTCTGCGGTGTCCTTGCGCAACCTCCTAGAGATAAATTTTGACCTCCTCTTTCTAACTCTCCAAAAATGGAAAATTCTCCAGAATACTGCTCTATTACCCCTCTACCACCTGCTACTCACCCACTGGCTTGATCTCCACTATTGAATCACTCCAACTACTGGGAATTCGAACTGCCTAGGCAACTAAGTATTTGCACTGGTGTACCCTCCATCTACCCATGAACCTCTTCTTATAATCTCCACTGGGAACTCCAACAACCAGGGTTAAAACTTAATTGATGGTTGATATCATCTCCAAGTCGAAACATGTGAGTTTCAAGATGATTAGCACCTTTCTCAATTAATTCCTCTTAATTAACCACTTTTCCTATGTTAGACATAGGAAATTTTTTTATTATGGTTAATTGATTTAATTGATGCATATTTAGGTGGAATTTCCATAAATGATTTCTAGGTTTTGGATAAATCTTGTGTTTTAGCCTCTCCACAAAGTCTCAAAACTAAAACATCATCCAATGCTATAAAAACTAACACTCCCTCTTAGCGAGGAAGGTGTTTTCTCCAACTAGTGTTGGACAACTGTCACAACACCCTGTCTCTGCAACATCCTCCAACCATGTTGTTGATGTCTGACAGCTGTAGTTGCCTACCATTGTCCACCAACTACTGTGCTAACTATGATTCATCTACCACTGACTGTAGTGGAACCAAACTGCTGCATTTGTGTTGTTGCTAACACTACACTGTACAACTTGTACTATTGCAAACTCTACATATGCACTCCAACTCAACTCCCTCTCAACTGTTGTTGCTGCTACTGTAACAACTGCAATTGAGAAGCATCCAAAATACTGAATCAACTGTGTCTCTGTGCTCCAACTATCTCCTGAGTTTTTAGTGCTACTAGCCTTTGTACTATCTACTTAGAAATGTGTGTTGTTGTTGACTCTACTACTGAGCCTCTTGCTCTGCTATCAACACTGCCTTGCACTCCTAAACGTTTGATTTCCACTAGACTGCAACGATCACTCTAGAACTGACTGCAACAACTGACGTAGATCCTCTTGCTACTAAATACTATGGGGCCTCATAGCAAGGTAATGATCAATGAGGAAACACCATATGATGCTTATGTCAACAAAGCCAGCCCAAATCTTTGTGAAACTCTAGGACTAAAGCTCCATATCACCCCACCTCACTCCTAGAGGTATAACTGCAAACATAGCAAAATATTCCTCCAGCCTAGAGGATTAATTTTCTATCTCTGCGGGTGTTGCTACCTGATCTTGCTTCTCTTACTCGTCCTTCTTCCTTTGAAGACACTAAGTATTGTAGTGGCCAAACTCGCCACACCCGAAGAACTTTACCTTACATATATTATTATTTTTGTTCTTCTCCCCATGTCAACCTTCTCCTGAACTTGGACCCTTCGATACACGGGCCACACTATCTTCCTCCTTCACACCTTTCGATCCATTGATGTTGCTGTTGCTGCCGCTGATGGAGGTCTTCACAAGTGCTCGCCTCATCTCCTCCCGCTGTAAGTTTGACAATATACTACCCCATCTTGGTAATGTATCTCATCCAAAAATACATTGGACGAAGATTTCTCAATTCTTTGTGACAATGTTTAGGGCCAAATGTACAAGCACTATATCTCGAGGTGCTTCCCAAGCGACTGAAATTTGATCTTGGATTTCCTGAATTTTGGTGATAAAGGGATCAATGCCTTCACCCTTATGCATCTTGATGTTCCTCATTTCTCTTTCAAGGACATTTTATTGTTTGGAAGGATTAAGGTATAGCCCTGCGAGAGCATCTCACATCTCCTTGGTTGTATTCTTTACTGATATATGCGAGACTGTATGGTCCAATACTCTATCGAGGATCATCCGCTTCATTGTGGTCATCTCCTTCTTGAATTATTTCAGTTGATCTGCATCAGTAGGTTATGCCACAACGTTCTTTGCATAGGTCTTTAGACCATGCTCATCAATGAGAAAGGACATCATGGCCTTCTAAATGACATAGTTGGAGGCACCGTCCAATCTATTTTGATCTCTAAGCACGACTGTGGCCATATCTGCGAAAAGTCAAAACCGGAATTTCCTCTTGTTTCCTATTCAAGTGCCAATTTTGAAACTCGCACTCCCTTCTTGAATACGTATAATTGTTGTTTCTACCTCTCTCTACCTTCAACTATTGTTTGTAACTACTCACTCAAACTTTCTGAATGTCCTACTTTGGAAACTGGCACACGAACTATAACCACAATAAATCGAACTGGATTTTCTGCCAAATTCACGCGACCTTTTGAAACTCGAAAACTATGGTTTTCCTCCATAAAACTGGAACTCAAAACCCTCTATGAAAATTTGGAAATTCCTTCCTCTGCATGTGAACTTTCTCTTCCACCCGACACTAATTATTCTCTAGAAAACTACTACAAAACCTTTTGTGCCTAGACAAAAAAATTTCTTAGTGCAAATACTAAGTTGTTGCTTCTTCCTTTGTCAGTTGGAATCATTTTACAGACAAATCAAAATTTCCCGCAACTGCAGCTAGAAAATCAAACACTTTCCCAACAATTAACACTATCTGTCTAGGCACTGCGCAACCCCAAAAAATTTCGGCCTATTGCTCCCTCTAAACAATGAATTTTTATTCATCCACCTCTGAGGTTCTCATCTGTCAATATTGCTCTAATGCCATGTGAAAATTCCTTGAAATGCAACAATTGGAATTAATTCTCATAACTGATTATTCAATTTATTAATTTTTTAATTGACATCAAATTAATCACATTATAATTTCTTCACAAAATAAAATAAATTCTCCAGAAATAAGAATGATGGAAACTGAGAATGCTAGCACACACACAAAAATTATGACACCATTATTTTTGGACAAATGGCCCTAGAAAAACCCAATGTGGGAAAACCGACACAATAATGAGGGTTTTTATTATTACACAACAACATAACTTATGAGTACAATAAAATGGCATTTAACTGGCAATTCTATCCAAGAGAAATACTAGCATAAATATACAGAGGGATTTTTACCTCTCTCTGAATAATCCCAACACCTGACTACCTCTGAAAAGCAAGTCATCCACCCTGCTCTACAGAGGCCTTGCATCACTTCTGTGCAAACCCTCTCACGCTCAACCCAGAACTCCTGCAAATCAAGCCGTCCTTCCTGCTTCTAACTCGGAAACTATCTCTCCGACACTCTGGAAAATATTCCTAGACTCTGGAACTGAAAATAAGCTTCTCCTCAGCTAAATCGAACTATTTAAACTCAGGCTTTGTGATTTCCCTGCATAGCCTCTTGGAGATAAATTTCAGCCTCCTCTTTCTAACTCTCTGGAACTGGAAACTCCTCGAGAATACTACTCAACCACTGGCTCGATCTCCTCTGTTGAATCAGTCCAACTATTAGGAATTTGAACTGCCTAGGCAATGAAGTATTTGCATTGGTGTATCCTCCATCTACCCATCAACCTCTTATTCTAATCTCCAATTGGAACTCCAACCACCACGATTAAAACTTAATATATGGATGAGATCCTCTCCAAGTCGATCCGTGTCAGTTTCTAGATGATTCACATCTTTCTCAGTTAATTCCTATTAATTAACCACTTTTCCTAAGTTAGACTTAGGAAAATTTTAATTATGGTCAATTAATTTAATTGAGCCATCTCTAGGTGGAATTTCCAAAAACGATTTTTGGGTTTTGGATAAGTCTTGTGTTTTAGCCTCTCCACAAAGTCTCAAAACTAGAACACTATCTGATGCTACAAAAACTAACACTTCCTCTCAACGAGGAAGGTGTTTTGTCCAACTAGTGTTGCACAATTGTCATAACACCTTGTCTCTGCAACATCCTCCAGTCTGACAACTATAGTTTCCTAGAACTGTCCGCCAACTATTGCGCTAACTCTGATTCAACTACCATTGACTATAATTGAACCAAACTAATGCATCTTTTTTGTTGCTGACAGTGCATTGTACAACCTGTACTATTTCCAACTTTGCATCTACACTACAACTTAACTCCCTCTCAACTGTTTCTATTTCTACTACAACCACTACAATTGAGAAGCATCCAAAATACCAAATCAACTATGTCTTTGTGCTACAACTATCTCTTGAGTTTCTGACTGCTACTAGCCTTTGCACTGTCTATTGAGAAATTTTCACTACTACTGAACCTCTTGCTCTGTTATCAACACTACTTTGCGCTCCTCAACATATGACTCCCAATAGTATGCGACGGTCACTCTGGAAATGACTTCAACAACTGACATTGATCCTCATGCTACTGAATATTGTGGGCACTCATAGCAAGGTAATGATCCAAGAGGAAACAACATCCAGTGCTTACCTCAATGGACCTTGCCCAAATATTTATGCAGCTCTTGGACTAAAGCTCCATATAACCCCACCTCACTTTTGGAGGTATAGCTGCAAACATAAAAAAATGTTCCTCCAACCTAGAGGATAAATTATCTATCTCTACGAATATTGCCACCTAATCCTACTTCTCCTAATTGTCCTTCTTCGTTTTAGGACATTGAGTAATTTAGTGGCCAAACTCGCCAAACCTGAAGCACTTGACCTTAGATAGATCCTTTTGTTTCTTATTCTTCCCTAGTGAACCTTGTCCCTGATGTTGAAAATGCAACAAGATGATGGAGCTTAGTGAAAAGAAGTCGTCTTCACTAAGTGGTCTCGCATGCTATTTTTGGCGCAAAGCCTATTTTTAGACTATGTCTATTTTTAGACATATGGATCATGGTCTATGAGTTGCAGGATGCTATTTGTGGATGATTGGTCAAGTTGGTAAAAATAAATGGACCTCTATTTTTAGACATATGGGTGGAGTCTATTTTTAGACTGCCAGGCTAAAACTAGAACAGTCGAATATTATTAGCTCTTAATAATATTTGGACTATAAACATTATCTTATTCTCTTGGAGCACTTCAGTTCGAGCTACAGATGTGGCACATGCAACTGCCAGAAGGAAATACGCTTTTCTAATGGGTTAGTTGAGCTATTGCATTATAGACTTCAGTTAGAACTCAAGTGATTGAGTTTGGTGGAGTTGATTGAGGAGTTGATGGAGTTGTGTTCAGTTTGACTTAGTTGAACTAGTTGTATTTAGTCTAACTGACAAATACACTAGTGATGAGTGGTGTGAATTAATTATTAATTAATTCACTAATTATTAACTCATAAATCAACTAAAGCATACATCAGTTAACTCAGTGCATGGACAGTTCAGTGGAGACAAGTGTTAGATGAGTGAAAGGGCAAGACAACTGTCAGTTGTGACTATAGTTGTGCATGTGATTTGCACAATCAGTGGATTGAGATTGCCAATGAGGATTGCGTAGTGTTACACAAGGAAAATATGAGTTTGGTTCAGCCATTCAGTAGTATTCTCATGCAGGATTGCACAGTGGACGCAGACAAGCAGCGGAGGAGATTTGAGCCAGTGATTGATTCAGATCTGAGCTAGTTTGTGTGTAGCAGGTGGAGATAGTACTGAGTACTTGGGAGGAGTATTGTACTATGTATTGTTACATGTTCTCAATCAATATAATATACAGATAGTTGGGGGTTTTCAGCTGTATGCTTTCCCCGTGACATACTGTGTTGATACATGTGATTGATGCTTCAATATGCGCATGCGATTGTTTCTTTAATACTGCAAATTGATGATCAATGTAGAGGAGGTTATGTATTATGCATGATTATGAAAATAGTGTATAATTAGGATAATCTCTGTGAATAAGTGTCATATTATTCAAAAATTTCTACATGATATCAGAGCTAGCTGATTTGTAGAAGAGATTTCTACATGATATCAGTGCGAAGTTGATCATCAGATCTATTATTTAGAAAGTGTTTACATTTTATTTCTTCAGGCAGAGTCTGTAATCAGGCCAGGTAGCCTCTGGATTCATCCTTCTTTTGGAAGGTGAGGTATCCGGTGAATGCCCATACAGTCGATCTTTGTACAAGAAATACTTTGTTCTAACGAATTTTAGATCAGAAGCGGTTGAGTTTTGAGCTGGTGGAATTCGAATTTGCAGCAGTGTTTTCTTGGTGTCAAAGTTGAAATGTCTTTCAACAGATTGCGATTGGAGTATGCCCTTGAAGGCAGCTCGAACTATATTGCATGGAAGGACAGGATGGAGGCAGTGTTATATGACAATGGGTTGAAGGAGTTCATAGATGCGGATTTCCCAAAACCTACTGATGCTGCTCAAGTCGGGGATTGGCAAAAGAAGACAGCAAAGTGTCGAAGGATTCTGTTGGAGGGCGTGAGGGATCACATTGTGTCCAACCTCCATGGAAAGGCT
>APFE030365889.1:69412-148403 GCA_000404065.3 Pinus taeda | reverse complement strand
CTACATAGGTTAGTCGTGGAAAGAATATAACACAACCCAACAACATCGTCTTTATATATATCTGACGAGAGCAGTAGATTTTTGGGTACAGACCACACTGGAAGGGTATATTATTGAATTTGCAGCAGAAAGGCATCAATTTTTTTCGAAAGCTGAAGCAATGTTCTGATCAGGGTTGCATGGGAAGCTACTAAAATAGGTTACCCTGTGGATCAAGGTCTTAATGGTGGAAGAGGGCTTGCTGGTGTTCTAGAACCCAAGCATGGCAGTGTAAACACCTAGTACTGGGGAAAGGACCTAAAGGGAGGGATGCTACCTTGTAGGGAACTATGAGACTGTCACGAGGATGGACGCAAATGACTCCCAAAAGGCCAGGGGTCTAAGAGCATAAAGGAGAGCGTGGATAGCAAAGAAATGGAAGGAAAGGGCTGTATATGCGATTAAAAGGCAACTAAAGGGATTGCACCAAATAGGAGAGGTGTTGAGAGTTCCAGAAGTAGGAGAATGTATGGAAGGGAGCTCAGTGGGAGGGGCAAAGATGTTCGTTATTGGTATTCAGATTTGAATAATGCAATTCACCCAATTCCACATTAATTTTCAACCTAGGGATCTACAAGTTATTTCAAGGCTATCATGCAAAGTATATGTATGCCACAATTTCCCTACCCAATACTGAACATTCAATTATAAACTTAGCAATGTGTAATAGCAAGCAACAACTGTAACAACAATAAGAGTAACAACAAGTGATTATTGTAACATAAATAAGAGTAACGACAAAGCAAACTCACAACAACACACTAATAATCATTCACATCAATAAATAAATTAATTGAAATAAACCTATGCACACATCTATCCAACAACACCTAGTCAGGAGAGTGGTCCCAACTCTCTGATGAGGAGAGTGGTCCCAACTCTTTGATGAGGAGAGTGGTCCCAACTCCCTGATGAGGAGAGTGGTCCCAACTCCCTGATCAGGGTTGTGGCAAGATCAAGAAGTCACAAAATGCTTAGAAGATCATAATTTCATTAATAAAAAAGATAATACAACGTATGTTGTTGCAGACTCAAAGTTAACGTAATTCTCTACGATCTTAACTGTCGACTTTCATAGCCTTGCATCTCTACTTATACAATTGGTTAAGACTAACAACTCCTAGCATTATGATAGTTGTCTGCCTACAATTACATAGTGATTTCTTAAGAAAAACAAAATATAAAGATAATAGTGCGTTGATTGAAAGGTTGATCCACCATTGCAACTGATGTCTCAAGATAGCACTGCCAACGGGATGGTCACCATTTGTTGAACCACGATATTGATCATACTTCCTCCAAATTTGCAAGAATAATCGAATTAACAAGCTACTAAGGCAAAAATCCCCTATGACTATGGTTAATTGATTAATGATTCATAATGACATGACAAGAGGTATACCTGTGCGGTTTATAATGTAAATTGACCAACAATGGTGTAAAATGGACACAAGAAACAAGGTAAAAAGGTGGGTAAAAACATGCAAATTCAACCACCAACAATCGTAACCACAGTGGGTCTAGAAGGTGATAGGGACCCATCCCCGCTAGTGGAGAGGGAGATGTTGGATGGAACAAGCCACTTAGGCTTGGAGGGAAGCCTAGAAGATGACATGCATTTTGCTATAACGAGACTGTTAGGTGCAGATGGTGTGTCCAAAGGACTCAACGATTGCCTCCCCGAAACTCAGGTAGTGTCTCCCCCAACCTTCCCCTGGTACTCTATCACAATCCTAACAAGTTCATATCTATGTTAATCAAAACTACAAGAGTTCATAGTGTGCATGTTAATTATAAAGCTAGTGCTAGTAGGAGTGGAATTAATTGTAGTGGTACAAGTTTACATAGATTTCTACAACGTGGTTTGCAAGGATTTGTTCTTTTAGCACGGATTCAGTAAAAAATGGTGGGATCATTCACAAGGTATCTCGAGTTCTCTGGTAAAGGGAACGATGATGTAGAACAACACTGGTATCTATGTGAAGCTATTCGAAGGGCCCGTGAGATGCTAGATGATGTGAAGTTAATCAAGTTTCAGACCACTTTCAGCGAAACGGACTTGAGATGGTTCATAAAGTGGTCGGAATTACATCAGAACCCAACTGTGGATATGTTAAAAGAGGATTTGCACAAGAATTTAAGCTTCCACAAACTAATTAGCAAGGGTTGTCGGAGTTGTGGGAGGTAAAACAACAGGAGGGAGAGACTGCATGGGAGTTGATGCAAATATTTAAGGATGTAATCGGTAAACTAAGTTACCAAATAGATCCAAATCACCAAAGGGATTGGTTTATCAAAGCACTATTTCCTATCACCTGCACGCCATTGATGCAACAAAAAAATGATACACTACAAGATGCTCTCGAACAAGCAACTTAGATTGAAGCAATGGAAGGATACCCACACGAGTACCGAGGGGGAGCGACACTGCATGATTCATCCATTTTGGGTCTCCAACATTAAATAGCAATTCTAACAGAGAACTTGAAGGATCTGTAACCATCCCGCCCAGTGCGAGCAAATGTATGGTGTACAACCTGCTTAGTGGAAGGTCATGTTGCTACCAAATGTCTAAGGTTATGAGGCACAAGTACTACGTCTACACTAGCAGGACTACTTGGGCCTACAACTGCAGTAGAAGTCACATAAATAAGATTGCAAGGTTTATATCTTGGGCACATCCAACCGGAGTAATGTGAGGTATGCAGGGGGTATGGACACCCCCTTCGTCTATGCCCAGTACTACAAAAATACTCCAATGTTCCAAATAAAAATTAATGTGAATTATGTGCTTCAACAACTCACCACACCGACCTATGTAGGGCATTGGATGCTCTACTTGATCTTTTAGACCACTCAACCTTCCTATTCAACAAGAATCCTTGAGGGCGAGGAGGAGGAGGAATAAGGGGCAAAAGGGTAGGAGGCAGAGGTATAGTTCGTTGTTACAACTATGATCAAGAAGGGCATGTTGCATGTGATTTCCCACTACCAAGAAGACCATGGTGCTCTTAGTGCAGGGTCAACACGTATGCAATAGAGGACTTTCGAGAGCTATTTGCAAGATGGGAAGAGCGGAACTGACAGAGGGGAGAGAATTTAATTAATGAAAAGTCAAGGGTACCAGAGGAAGCCCCCCTCTCAAATATCAATATAGTCCCATGAGCAGGAAAAATGACTAGGGCTGATCGTGGAGCCACAAACCAAACTACGATTATAAGACTAGCCTCCCCAAAGCATTCATATGACCCTAAGCAACAAAAGCAGTATTACAAGGAAGCAACAAAAATTTTCGAAAATTTGACTTGAGGTGGAGGGTCACAGAAGGAGCAAAAATAATCTCTTAAAGCAAAGAGCCTATACCTATCACAGTCCACAACAGTTTGACCCATCAAAGACTGGTTCAGATTATTTCTGTAATTCGTGAACGGTGACCAGATGTTGGGGCAGTTGCGGAAGAGTCTGAAAGTGGACATCCTAGAAGAGGAGGTTGAGGGAGGAGTCATCTCCGCTAACTTACCCGAAATACACTCTAGGAGGGTATGGAGGAACAAGAAGAGAATAGGAAGAGGGTTCCAGATTGATGTTCAAATTGTGTGGTTCCAGATTAAGGACACTATGTTGGATCCAGGCTCAAATGTCAACATTTTACCAAGGAAAATATGGGAAGCATTGGGAAAACCTCAATTGAAATTTTCACCAATACAATTGTAGATGGTGAATCAGTACTGTATCCTTCCAATTGGGCGACTCAAGGATGTGGAAGTGGATGTAGCAGGGGTGAAGACCCACACATGTTTCGAGGTAATAAACATCATGGGAGACAAGGACCCCTACCTAGCATTGCTCAGGATAGGCTGGGCCTTTGAGAACTATGCCATAATCAACTTGAAGAAGAAACTAATGAATTTTGAGGTAGAAGGGGTTAGGGTGATCCAACCTTTAGATCCATATCAGGGACGGAGATTCACAAAACCAACAAATGATAGAGAAGAGTTAGAATTGTTGGATTAACTCTATAAAATAACAACAGGAAGAAGGGAGGCCTACATCAACCCAATGGCTGAAGGGTCCTTCAGCTAGTGGAGCATGCAGAGTTCAGAGGTTGGCTCAGAGGTCTCTTGGGATGATTGGTAGCAGAGTGGATATGAGATCAACACTAGAAAATGGGCCACAATCTGTCGGGTCAATTCGTTTGGCACTGAGGTATAAGACTTCCCTATATTTGATGGTATAGATTCTGTAAGTTCATTTATCAACAATACTGATGCAACTGTTATTGAAGAACACAAAGTACCACTACTAAATGTCGTGTTACAAGCAACACTAACAATGTGGTGGGGAGGTCACCACAACTACCTTCTAGAATGGGAAAAGATCAAAATAGCCATGAAAGTAAGATTTAGAAAAGTGGGGGAGTACCCTCAAGATTTCGCCAAATACAAGGGACTTTGACCCTCGACAACATTTGAAGAACTGTAAGGATAAATGGAATCGGGAAGGAGTTCCAAAGGAGTTGTGGGTGCATGGTTTTATACACACCTTGGGAACCTTTCCAAAAGCTTGGTATGCACAAGAAGAAATAAGGAGACAAACGAGAGACTGGGATAATTTGGCTGACCAATTTGTCAACAACTTTTCCTTCTCAGAAAATGATAAGAGGTTGAATGAGGCATTGCACTCTGTCAAGTGGATTCTACTCACAATAGGTCAGCTAATGAATGGGTGCATACATCATAAGACCTTAGAGCATATCTATGAGTTTGGGTATCAGGAAGCATTTGCCTGTGGGAAGGTTGAAAGAGAACTAAATGAGGATAATGTGGAGGAATTATGACATCTATCATTCCATGAAACTGAAGGGGAAAAGGACATCAAGGATGGACCTATAATCGATTCTCCACACATACTCCCAATTAAGCTTCAGAAACATAACATCGAGATTGATCACAAACCAAAGCTAGCCTCAATTGGAGATTATTGGGATGATCAGACTACCAAAGAGATTTTTGACCTCCTAAGAGAATATGAATATTTTTTCCTTCGCCAGTTGCGGAATTGAAAGGGATCAAGGGAGATTTAGGGGAGATGAAAATTGTGCTAAAACCAGATGCAAAACTAGTAAAGCACCGACCATACAGATTGAACCCAAGGGTTAAGGAGAAAGTGAAGAAATAGATAAATAAGATGCTAGTAGCAGGGCTTATATTTATGGTGGATGAGGCAAAATGGGTGAGTCTAATTGTAATACAAAACAAGAAATACACTACATAGATACGGGTCTGTGTGGACTACTGCAGTTGAACAATGCTTGTGTGCATGACCCATTTCCTACACCATTCAATGATGAAGTTCTAGATAATGTATTGGGGAATGAAGCTTACTCTTTTACAGAAGGATTCTCTGACTATCACCAAGTTAGAATCACCGAGGAGGATAAGACAAAAACTACATTTACTACAGAATGAGGATCCTATGCCTCTCAAGTTACACCATTCGGTCTCAAGAATGTACCCACAGTGTTCTCAAGAATTGTAATTGTTTCCTTTAGAGATTACATCCACAGGTTCCTAGAAGTCTATATGGATGTCTGTATGGTCTATAGTCTACTGAAGAAATAGTCCAGTCTGCTTAGGATCATGTTTGAATGATGTAGACAACTACATATCTCATTGAATTTGAAGAAGTGGATATTTGCAGTCCCTTTTGGCACGCTTTTGGGCCAGATAGTGTGCAAAGAAGGAATGTGCGTAGATCCTGCTAAGGTTGCAGCGATAGTGAATATGGACCCACCTGCAAGTGTGAAACAACTCAAATCCACCTTGGGAAATAATGGGTAGTACATGAGATTTATATGGAACTATGCCTCGATTACTACAACTATGGAGAAACTACTGAGGGAGGTTGAATGATTCAAGTGGTGGGAAGAATGTCAGTCTGCAATCAACATACTGAAAGAAAAACTAGTGAGTGTGTTGTTTTTGGTCTACCCCAAATGGAACAAACAATTCCATGTCCACATTGATGCATCAGGCATTGCTCTGGGAATTGTTGTGGCTCAGCCGGGGGAAGGGAGCCTCGACCACAATCTATTTTGCCAACAGAAAATTGTTCAAAACAGAAAATAACTATATCACAACTGAGCAGGAAGCATTGGCGATGGTATATTCACTTTAAAAATTCATACACTATTTGTTGGGAGGCCCGTTTAAGTTTTTTACTGACCATTCCACTTTGAAATATCTAGTGAACAAGACTGTGCTTGAAGGAAGAATTTGTAGGTGGTTGTTGTTAGTCTAGGAATTCACTTTTGAGGTAATTGTTAATCATGGTAAATTGAATGTGGGACCTGATCACCTCTCACGACTGGAATTAGGAGAAAGAGGAGGATCCTTGGATGATTAGTTGCTAGACGTCGATATATTCCAGATTGAAGCAATACCAGATTACCTAGAACAAATTGCAACCTTTTTAGCTACAAGGAAATGTCCAGACAAATACACAACCACACAAAGGAGACATATGGTCGTCTGAGCTGCCGATTACCAATTGATTGTGGGTAATGTATGAATTGGTCCATGAGCATGTGTTACTCAAATGCATCCTTCACGATGAGAGACACAATGTACTATGGGAATGTCATTCAGGAGTTGCAGGTGGCCATGTTGGGGGTAAGGCTACCGTAAAGAAAGTGTTGCATGTAGGACTATGGTGGCCGATGGTTTTCAAAGATGAGAAAGAATATGGTATAGGCTGTGATGTTTGCTAAAGGGTTGGAAGGTCATCACACCGTGATTAACTTCCATTGAAACAGGTATGTGCACTACAGATATTTGAGAAATGGGAGGTCGACTTTATAGGGCCTATCAATCTGTCAGTGCGTCACTCTCATGCCAGGTATATAATCCCTTCAATAGAGTACCTCACCAGATGGGCAAAAACAACACTAGTTAAGGGTTTTACTACAAATATTGCCACTATATTCATATTGGAGAACATCATATCCAGATTTGGGTGCCCCAGGAGTCTCACTAGTGATTAGGGGACCCACTTGATAAATGAAACTGTTTCCTCATTACTTCAAAACTTCATGATACAACACCATCAAAGCAAACTATATCACCCTCAGGCTAATCATACCTTAGAGGCCTTCAATAAGATATTGGAGAAGGGGTTGAACAAGATATTCTCAGCCAACTAGGATGATGGAGATGAGAGAGTGCCAATAACTCTATGGGCATATCGAACCACTCTTAAGCAGTTACACAAGCATACACCTTTGTAGCTTGTGTATGGATGGGAAGCTGTGGTACCATATGAATATTCTATTCCTAGCCTTTTGATAGCCGAGACCTCTCATATGATAGAGGAGGAATCAATTCGGAAGAGGCTAAATGAACTCTCGAAGCTCGATGAGGCAGGGTTTACAAAAAATTTCCATCAAATGGTCGAAAAACAAAGGCAGAAAGCATGGCATGACAAACATATTAAGAGGAAATAATTCATAGTTTGAGGGCATGTTCTACTATACGATAACACATTCTTGAAGTTTCCCAGGAAGCTACAAATGCATTGGTTAGGTCTATTTGTTGTTGTGGAAGTGAGGGAATTAGGAGTTGTTAATCTTGCACAACTGGATGGGGTATTTCTACCAAGTTGGGTGAATAATGCACGCCTGAAACCTTTCCACAAGTCAAACAATGTCACTCAGAATTGATTGGATCTATGGAATGAGACCATAGGTAGGAGTAGGTTAGAGTAGGTAGGATTCATTTAGTTGGGTCGTCACCAGTCGTGTCAGTTATTTTCCTTTTCTTTTCTTTGGCCAGTCAGTTCTTTACATTTCCAAATAAAAATCTTGCCAAGTAGTTCCTAGTTGTGGATGTTCTTCCGCCACACTGCAACTGCTAGTCGTCAGGGGGAGTCACATGTGTTAAGAGTCCTTTCAGTAATACTTATACCATAATTTTGGTGTCATCCCAGATTCCTGTTAAATATTTCTCATTATAACAATAATAAATTCCTAAGCGTAATCCATCATGATAACATAATTACCCATCAACTCCACCTTTCATTTTTCAGTATTGCATCATTTGAGTCAGGTCGAGCTCAACTAACAAAAGGATTAACACGATTGAGTATGCATAGGGAAAGTTGTCATAGTAATTAGTTAGGAGGTCTCGTCAGAAATTTTGTTTCAAGCTATTCTACTTAATTTACATGGAAATGTCGAATTCCTCATAATCTGAAGCCAAGTTGGTATAGTTGCTTAGTTTATAGTTTGGTTCTAAGTCATGTAGTTCTACATTCTATTAGCAACCCCATGTATTTTGTGTTTATCAGCCACCACTTCGAGATGACGAAGACAATCGTATCTATTCTAGAGGTTGGGTTGGATGAGATAATTGTGCTCAGGGAGTCGATTTACAACAAGTATGATAAGGGTGTGATGGTCGACAATGATCTCTCAAAATCCTTCTGGGTTATGGCCATGAAACGTGAAGTCTACACAGAATCAGTCTTGAAGGAGGATGGGAGTGCAACAATCAAAGTCAAAACTGACTTCAGAGGAATCCAGTGGTCCACCTTATTGAATTTGAGAAGTTTGCCTGCATTTGGGATGACAATCGCAAAAATGCAATGCAAAAAGTTACTGGTTAGAAGGATGCATGGAGGATGGCTTTGGATCGACAAAGAATACCCAATTCATGCAGTGGAAATTCAAAGGCTCATGATTTTATCGATGAGAGGAGATGCAGTTTCAAATGCATTCCAGAAAAATTCCAAGAGAGAGAGGAAGACAAGGAATGATGGCTACTACAATAAGTATGATACCAAGAGAGGAGGAAAGGGAGAACACAAATTTGATCAACACCCCATCATTGAAGAAATCCCACTCTCCACTTTAGTTCTGTCACCAAGCTCGCACAACCCATCATTGCATATTGCATCCACATCTGCCACTATCTCAGACACTATACCCTCACGAACACTGTTGGGAACGAACATGGACATGGAGGTTGACACTATTGTCCAGTCCATCATGACAATCTCCAACAAAGAAGTCGTCACTGCTTCCATGATGTTTTTATAGCTAGAGTCAGGTACACTACTGATCACGAGCCCCATCATTCCCCAGCCACTCACCGCCACTATCAACCTAATGTCACTACCACTTCATATGTTTCCTTCAATTACACCACTCCCTGTCTCCACCCAAACCACTCCTCCATCGGTTGAATTGTCACTGCAAGCTACCTCTCCCCATGGACACTCAGACAAGTTTGTCACCAATGGAAAACCATCGCAAAGTCAGTTCCCAGATCCCTCCACTATGCACCGAGATGATATTGTCCAGTCCATCATGACAATCTCCAACAAAGAAGTCGTCACTGCTTCCATGATGTTTTTATAGCTAGAGTCAGGTACACTACTGATCACGAGACCCATCATTACCCAGCCACTCACCGCCACTATCAACCTAATGTCACTACCACTTCATATGTTTCCTTCAATTACACCACTCCCTATCTCCACCCAAACCACTCCTCCATCGGTTGAATTGTCACTGCAAGCTACCTCTCCCCATGGACACTCAGACAAGTTTGTCACCAATGGAAAACCATCGCAAAGTCAGTTCCCAGATCCCTCCACTATGCACCGAGATGATCTTCAGGGCTGGTCCTCAAACAAATTGTTTACTTTTATTCAACAAGCCACACAAAAGGCCACAATGCTACACAATGGTTTAACGACTGAGGCAATTGAAATTGAGAAATCCTCCAATAACATGAATAGGGATGACGGTCTTAAATTAAGTAGCACCTGGAAACCCTTATTAAATAAAATGAAAAAGCATTAAATTAATCTAATACTCCCTTTTAATAAAATTTGATAAGTCAAGAAATTAAAAATTAAATTACTTCAATTCTAACTAATTCATAACAAGTAACTTATTTATATAACATATGATATAATTAACTAATAATAAAAGAAAAATAATATATCTTAATAATAATAATATTAATAATTATTATGAATAATAATAATAAACTAATAGATAAATAACTAATAAATAAGAATAATGATTAAATTGGATTAAATAATAATAATAATATAATAATAATAATAATAATAATAATAATAATATAAAAAAAAAAAAAAAAAAAAAAAAAAAAAAAAAAAAAAAAAAAAAAAAAAATATTTATATATAATATAAATAAATAAATAATAATAAGTAATTAAATTAATAAATAAACAGAATTAAATTAAATAATTAAATAAATTAAAATAATAATAATAATAATAATAATATTATATAATAATAATAAATAATTAAATAGTAGATAAAATATAATAAATTAAATAAATAAAATACAATAAAATAAAAATAATACAAATAAATAAATAAACACATTAAAATAAATTTATTTAATATATATAACCAACAAATACATTTCATCATATTTTTTCCATTCATTAAAACCTAAAATTTAAATTTATAATAATAAATATAAATAAATATAAATTAAAAATTAATTTAATAATTAAATAATTAAATATATTATATATATATATTATATATATATATATATAAATAATAGTAAAAATAAATTAATTAATAATTATGAATCAATCAGGCCGACATTATAAATAAAAAGATATCAAATATCTTTTTAAATAACTATTAATAGCTCCATAATTTTCACGACTCTCTCTTCTCAAAATACAGATCTCATTGCCCTGATGATGGACTCACCTAGCTAGTCTGAAACGTTGGTTTCATAAATTGTTCACAAGTTTTTCCACTAGCATAAAATTCTGCCAGCCTGTATGGAATCTCTCTTTAACACCATTAAGTCCCACCATGGAAGGGACATAATGAACAATGTTTTAAATTTTGAGAAGATGAGAATTTCAAGAGCTAGAAACCTATCCAATCTCATGTTTCTAAAGCAATGTAGAGATGAAAACCTCACTCCAAATTTCGCCAGATGTAGCCATCCGCTTAAACGGGGTCAAAACATTTCTCTTTTCAATAAACATAGTAAAACCCTCATAAAACATGAAATCAAATTTGCCAGATTTTGATTAATTAAAATATCTGAAAATCTTCTGGGCTTACACCTTCGGCTGTCATCAACTCTTAGCTCTGATCTTTGGCATTACTTAGATGCCCTCACTTTCACCAAAGCTGAGAGATTTCTTGATTACACTCTTGCCAATAAAACCAAAAAACTTAACGCGCTGAGAAACATTGACTTCCAGAGTAATTCAGAAGATTCTCCTTAAATTGGCAAAAACCTAACTGGTATTCCAACTCTAAGTCTCTCCTGACCACACCCAGCCCCTCCCATCATCATTCTCCCACCACTTTGTATCCAGGCTGCGCTCTTCCCAATCCTCAAATCAGTGATACACAAAATACGCAGAACTATATTGTTCCCCTCATGCAGCTGGACAAGAATACAGACCTGGGCAGCAGTCTCTCCAACCCTGTGCAGAAGGAATTCAACAATCCTCAAAAACCTGTCAATACGCAGAACTATATTGTTCCCCTCACGCAGCTGGACAGGAATACGTACCTGGGCAACAGTCTCTCTAACAACCTTGCGTAGAAGGAATTCAATGATCCTCAAAAGCCTGTCAACACACAGCAGGAGCTCAGGTATACGCTAAACAAGGATCAGTTGGAGCCTCTTGGGACAGCACAGGCTGTATCAGCAGCACGTAGCTCCTCCTTCGCTGCTACTTATAATAATTCCAGCGCCCATTTAAATAGCTCAAAGCAGCAAATTAACGATGCATCTCATGCAGTTGCCTACGACTATATCAAGAACTCCACGAATTCGTTCAACAACTTAATCATAAAATCAATGGTAATTAATCTTTTACAGCTAGTTTTAGATGATAACTTGAAACTGCTTCTAGAAAAAGTTTAAATTTCGCGTTATCTCCAGCCAAAATTCTTATAACTGACATCATAAGTAACATTGAAGTCATTATCAAAAACACTGATCAAAATGCAGCAGAAGAAATAAGACAGGACGTTTCCAAAATTCTCAGAAATGCCAGACCTCCACCCAACAACATATCCAAAGAAGAAGCCATAGCCCTAAAAAACATCAAGTATAACAAAAACATTATAATCTTAAAAGCTGATAAATTAAATGCCACTTTTATCATGGAGAGGACTAATTATGATCATAAATTGGAAGAACACCTAAACAATAGTGGCTGTTATAGAGTTCTGAACAAGGATCCTAACAACAAAATCCTTCGCCAAGTAAGTAACAAAATTAAAAACTCCTCTCTTGATGCTACTATTAAGAACAGATTAATCCCTAATAATGCCATTATCCCTAGAATTTATGGAGAGCCTAAAATCCATAAAACTGGTGTTCCATTAAGACCTATAATAAACACTATAGGATCACCCACTTACTGGTTAGCAAAATATCTTGCGAACAAGCTTAGACCTTTATCTAGTAACACTCCCTCTTACATCAAATATTCCGGTTCCTTCATAGAATGGATTAAAAACCTAGAAATTAGTGACAATGACCTAATGGTTAGCTTTGACGTAGTGTCTCTCTACACTATGATTCCGGTGGATGAAGCCTTAGAAGTATTGAAGAAAATCACAGACCTTGAAATGGTGGAACTAATAGGCATTTGCCTTAAATCTTCATACTTCAGTTTCAAGGGTAAAATCTATGAGCAAACACATGGCGTTGCAATGGGCTCTCC
Source organism: Pinus taeda (assembly GCA_000404065.3). Classification (NCBI taxonomy): domain Eukaryota; kingdom Viridiplantae; phylum Streptophyta; class Pinopsida; order Pinales; family Pinaceae; genus Pinus; species Pinus taeda. The sequence goes on along the minus strand of APFE030365889.1, from coordinate 135,614 downwards.
ATTATCACCATTGATTGCCAATCTATACATGGAACACTTTAAGCAAATGGCCCTTATGTCTTTCCCCTTTACCCCTGAAGAATGAAAAAGATATGTAGATGACATTTTTGCTAAATGGAGCCATGGTTTGGATAAACTTAATGAATTTTTATCTCATATAAATAGCCTCTATAAACACATAAAATTCACTATTGAAATTGAAAAAGACAACTAGCTCCCCTTCTTAGATGTCCTCCTTACCAAGAAAAATGGCAAGCTAAGCCACCAGGTCTTCAGAAAGCAATCACACACTGACATATATCTTCATTCAAACTCCCACCACCATCCGAAACAAAAAGTTGGTGTCATCAAAACCCTAGCCACCAGAGCCTCCAGAATCTCTGACCCTGAACATTTAGAGGAAGAACTTAACCATCTCCATGAGGTCTTCTTAAACAATGGCTATCAATAACACATTATCCAAAAAATAATTAAAGATTCCATAACCAATAAACAAAAAAGAAAAACTCTTGAAAACCCTAGAATCTCCTTACCCTATATTAAAGGAACCACAGATAAAATTGCTAGAGTTCTCGCCAAGCATAACATTATGGTTGCATTCACGCCCCCTAGCACCCTAAAAAACATGCTTGAGTCTGCTAAGGACTTAATAGACCCAAAAAATCACAAAGGAGTATACTCGATTCCCTGTTCTTGCGGTAAAGTTTATATAGGTGAAACAGGGAGATCCTTTGGAATAAGATTAAAAGAACACATTAATGATATTACAAGAAATAGGACGAAAAAATCAGGTCTAGCAGAGCATGCATGTTTCTCCTCGCACTATATCTGTATGGAACAAGCAAAATTAGTCCACAAGGAAGACCATTATTTAAAAAGAAGGGTGAAAGAGGTAATTGGAATTGAGAAATCCTCCAATAACATGAATACGGATCACGGTCTTAAATTAAGTAGCACTTCGAAACCCTTATTAAATAAAATGAAAAAACATTAAATTAATCTAATACTCCCTTTCAATAAAATTTGATAAGTCAAAAAAGTAAAAATAAAATTACTTTGATTCTAACTAATTCATAACAGGTAACTTATTTATATAACATATGATATAATTAACTAATAATAAAAGAATATATATTCTGATATATAATATATAATATTATATGAATAATAATAATAAACTATAGATAAATAACTAATAATAAGAATAATGATTAATTGGAATATATATATATATATATATATATATATAAATTAATTAAATTATAAATAAAAGGGAAAATAAAAATTAATATAATAAAATTTAAATAGATAAATAAATAAATAAACAATAAATAAAATAATTTAATATAACAAACAAATACATTCAGATATTTTCAATTCATTAAAAACCTAAATTTTAAAATATAATAATATAATAATTATTATTAAATAAATATTTTAAATAAAATTAATTAAATAATTATATTTATATATATAATAGTACAAATAAAATTAATTAATAATTATGAATCAATCAGACCGACATTATAAATAAAAAGATATCAAATATCTTTCTAAACAACTATTAATAGCTCCATAATTTTCACGACTCTCTCTTCTCAAAATATAGATCTCATTGCCCTGATGATGGACTCACCTAGCTAGTCTGAAACGTTGGTTTCATAAATTGTTCACAGGTTTTTCCACTAGCATAAAACAAAAAATTGCTTCACTCAGCAGAATGTGATCAACTCCACCAAGATAAGAAACAACTCCAAGGGTAGCTAGATTAGATCACTACAAAATTACAGGTAATGTGGCCATCAATTTCTGATGTTCTGACTAATGCTCCAGAAGACTTTTTAGCTTGAACATTGGTTGAATTTGTGACCATATCCAGGCTACATGCCATGATTTAATCTCTACCAATCAGGAAATCGACCCTAACTATAACAAGAAGTGCATCGTCAGACCCTCCCACGACATATGCAAATGAAATAGAACATAAGATAACCACCACAGTCGTCCTCAAAGATGCTAAAGAATCAAGGGTAGTTATGTATAGTAGGATTATTCTAGACTTGATAACAATTTGTGAATCACCTTTCCAATTTATCTTTGTTAGCTTTATCTTATTCTTCTTCTTATTAGTGTGTGTTTACTTCATCAAATTGATACCAAAACATAAGAATAAAGAACACAAGATGTTGGCTCTTTGCCAGGGAAAAACCTCTCTCTCTTAGAGAGGAAAAGCCTTTCGTAAATTTCTCTTATTGAAGCTTCTATTGATAAATTCCAAACCCTAGAACCTTGACAAGAAGATCCTCCAAGCACAAGTCAAGCCCTTTCAAGTTCACTTCCTCTTGCAACACTTTGTCCTCCCTCTCCTGACATTTCGTCCTCCTCCTTCCGACATTTTCTTCTTCTTCTGTTGGCAACTGTAGAAACCCTAGATAGTATGCACTAGAGTGATGCTTGTCCTTCTCTTCCTTAGCTTGAGATGGATCCTTTCTATCTTAAGAATGTGAACTTGTCACCTCCCAACCAAGCCTTCTTTTCTTCATGAAGATTGCAAACTTAGAGCAACAGTAATACAACCCTAATTCTTCGCACATGTGAGGGGATACCTTCACAAAAACTATGTTAGATTCCTTCTTCTTCCTTCGCTTGTGTAACCTTATTTTGCACTTGAACGAGAGGCCTTATAGGCACTCTTTTATAGACCAAACACTTATCCTTTATGATTGCAATAGGAGATATTTATATGACTATAGAATAACCTTCTTGCCTTCGCAAGTGCAACTGCAATTATTCCTAGAACAATTCCCAAAAACTCGCTTTACTTCCTTCCTTCTTCACTACACTTGGAGACCTCTTTCCTTGAATTATTCGTGCCCTTTACTCGTCCTCTTTCTCATTGATTTCAGAGATAATATGACAATACTTTAAGGAGGTTGAATGGCTCCTTATATAAGAGTATGTCTCCTTCTTTTAGGCCGACTTGAGGTTGGCATGAAGAATTGAAGCTGACTTGCTCTATATAATTCAGATTTCTTCTTTTGATGGTGCCAATGCTTGGAGGAGGCTTATGACTTTGCTTGGAGGTATTCTTATGACTCTAATACATATTATTACATACTGTAACAAGCCCATAAGGGTCTTTTAATAAATACATTGACTCTTTCACTTCTTAGAAGCACTTAAATATGTGATTGACCTAATCAATGTGCAAGAAACTCATTGTTAAAAATAACAAAAATAATATTTATTTTTATTTACAAGTACAAAGATAAAAATTACATTTATGAAGACCGAATATAGTTACACTTTCTTCAACAAAAGACTCCATTGTGAATGTTGTGAACAACACCTACACTCTCTTGCAACAAGTTCACAGTTGGTCAGGTTGCCTTGCGAAGAAGAACCAACCAGTCTACCCCCTCCATGACTAGGTCAATCAAATCCTTATTGATGCCAGGAACACTAAATACAAATATCAAAAGAAGACGATTAGGGTAGAGATAGGCACTCTGGAGGCCAACATTTAGCATACCAAAGATGATTTAGCTAGGACAAAGTAGATACTCTGAGCTCTTTGCCTCCTAGCTCAAACACACTTAGATACTCTGCAACATCTAAGTGAGGACATGGAAACACAATGAACTTCCTTGTTGATGACAGGACCGACCCAATCGATGTTTGACATGACGTCTGAGTTCCTCAGACAGGCAGCTGCGATCATAGATATATGGAAGGAAATGCTCAATTACTACACCCAATTACCCCAGGAGGCCATCGCGTATATCCCTGAATTGAGGCCTTCGTTTGAAGAGACTAGCTAAGAGGAAGCACGAGGAGAAGCATCAACAACAACACCAACAACATAAGCATTATCAATACCGATGGTGAAAAATAAATATTGACTCTAGGATGAGTCAATGAACTGTGGTCGGGGCCTTTGTTTTTGGAGGAATTAAGACGTTTTGGAGAGAAGTCAAAAGGCTGGCGACAGATGGCGGAAATGGCCATTGGAGAGCTGTGGAGATAACAGTTGGGAAAAAGGAAGGAGCTTGCAGAAGAGTGGTAATTGTGGTGGGAAAACGGGAAGGAGCAGATACAGCCGAACGGGAAAAGAGCAAGGACAAACAAGGAATGGAGACAACCGAGCAAGGGAGAAGGTGAAGAGCCTGGGAAGAAACTGAAAATTCAGGTTGGCGTGCAGAGAGAAGGAAGAAGAACACAAAGGGCAGAAAGGAGAACCAAAAATATTTATTGTTGTTGATGTTTTTCTTCTTGTGTTGTGGAGCTATGAGAATTTCTTTGTTTCTATCATTCCATAAGCTTGTATTCTATCTTGCTAGAGTTATGTATGTTGAGGAAGAGGCCTTGATCTTGATGTAATGTATTCACCTATCATATAAATAACTAAGAATTCTATTGGTATCATAGTGTGTTAGTTGTATGTTATTTTGGTTCTTTAAAATTTAAGTATGCGCATATTTAAGTAATCTCTTTGTTACAACATGTATGGCCTGTTGCGATATGATTTCCTTGTAAAACGGTTCAATGTTCTCTGGTCTTTATTCTCCAATATGGTTCCCCTTGATAATAGATTTCAACCCTTATCGAACTAAGGTTGTGACACGCCTCAGGTGAGACTCCTTACCCATTCTGGGTAAGGTGAGAATGTCAACATTGTGCTAGACTCAATCGGAGCCTTGTTGGCCCCTGCGCCCTAACCCGAGGTCTCGAACCTATTTCTATTTCTGCGGAAACATGTCTGACCACATCCTATCCCATATTGGTATTGTATCTCGTCCCAAAATACCTTGGACAAAGATTTCCCAATCCTCTGCGACACTATTCAAAGTCAAACACACAATCTCTGTATCTTGAGGCGCTTCTCCTACCATTGCAAGTTGATCCCACATTTCATGAATTTTGGTGAGAAAGGGATCAATGCCTTCACCCTCATGCATCTTGATGTTCCTCAGATTCTCTTTCAAGAAAAATCTTCCACTACTCGGAAGGATTTTGGTATATCCCTGCGAGAGTATCCCACATCTCCTTGGCTATAGTCTGGGCCGATATATGCGAGACTATATGGTCTTAGAATCCATTTAAGATCATCTGCTTCATCTTTTCCATTTCCTTCTTGAATTATTTCAATTGAAATCCACAACGTTCTCTGTGTAGGTCTTCATACCATCCTCATCAAGGAGAAAGGACATCATGGCCTTACAAATGACATAGTTGGAGGCATCATTCAATTTGTCTCGATCTCTAATCCTGACTGTGGCCATCTTTGCAAAAAATAAAAATTGGAAACTCCTCCAGTTTTCCTACTTGACTTCCTATTTTGAAACTCGCACTCCCTCCTGGAATGCGCAAAACTACTATGTCTACCTCTCATTGCCTTCAAAAACTGTTTGGAACTACTCGCTCAACTTTTCTGAATGTCCTTCTCAGGAAATTGGAAAATCCTTTCTATTTCATTTTAAAAAAAAAAGCAAGCAATATATAACATCATTTACGTTCAAATTATCTCAACCTGTCCATTGGGAAACTAGGTCTATTGGTCATCTGAAAACATTATAAGCCAACCAAAATCTAAAAATTTTGAGAATGTCTTGCAGAGTTAGATACCCCTGAGTGCCTTTTAGTATCTATATACAATATATCTATAGCAAAAAACCATAAGCTTCCAACTATTAATAACTACATATCAAACATAAACATCCAAACAATACTAATAAAACTATTAATCATCAGAAGGTTCAATTGGCAGTAGGTCTTTGGCATTAGATCCCAACAATTTAGTTTCTGGGAGGCAAGGAATATTCTCCTCAATGCTGCTGAGGTGGGTATTTTTCTGCTGTATCTAGATCTGAATGAGCTGGAATTCACTGTGAATTCCCCGTATTTCCACTGCTGGTCCCGAACGATTGAAAAGGTACTCACCACAACTTTTATCAAGAGGTTTTTCATTATCCAAAATAGAAAGAGGGTCTGTTGGAACTGGGTGTATCTACCTATGGTATGGCCTGGATATGGAATGAGATCCCCGCACTCCTCAAACTGTATATTATTTTCTTCCAGCTGCTACTTCAATTCATCCTCCCATCCCAAAATTATCTAACAGGACCAAGGGTGAGCGTTCATTCTATAGGACCGCACAACTTCCAAAATTAAGTCTCCAATATTTATACGACCTCAAGCTTGGGTTTGTCCACCACCACAACGATGACCTTGACCTTACCTGCAACCTTAGTCATGATCCCCCCCTTGCATTTTCTTCCCATTTTAAAGCCCATTGAGCCATCTAATAGCAGTGCCGATCACCAGGGGATAAATGACAATCATTCTTAGACCCAAATCCATCCACCTCTAAAGACCTCATCCAGGCAACAATCCAATGCACTAGAAGATGGCCCCATAAATGATTCTCCTTAACTAAGTCAAACCTATGCCTATAAGTGCTAAATCACCACATTCAATCGAACAGAGAGAATTAGACAAATGAGACCCAAATTTCCCCACCCTCAAGACATGAGTTTGATTAGATAATCCACTCGCATATGCAACACAAGAACTATAATTCTGTAGATAGACAACAAGATGAAAGCCTAGGAATACCCTCACATTCCCTCCTCGACTCCAACCAGACAAATGATTCTTTTGAAGGCCAAAATAAAGGAAGGATACTCTCGAACAATGGATTAACACCATGATCAAGGCCAAAAACCCAGATTGCATGCAACCCCAGGAAGACAAATTACTAAAAGAAATAACATACTTTCTAATTAAGGGCTATAAGTTTCCATATAAGCCAATGAAAATGTCAATCTTGGCTCACCATATATAACAGGAAGACTTTATACCAAATGAAAAGGACAAACTAGGAATATCCATGCATTGATTAGATAAACACCAACAAAAAACATGGAACAAAGCACTCATGGGAATTATATTAAGAACATACCCGCTACTTCAACTACCGAAGGATTGGATTTCGCTAACACCATCTAGGGTCTAAGCCTAAGAAATCTCCTATGCTACCTCCCATCTGATTTTTCTCTGCCTGTAACTTTTTATGGTATCAGTATCATGACGAGAAAGCTGACCAAGGCCACCCACCATAAACCCAAAATTCTTACCTTTTGATTATTTCAAACACCGATACTTGCGAGCATTAAACTGTCGCACTAGAGTCTCTCCTGGGGAGGCATGTGTGAAGATATCTGACCCGCCACCTGCCAATCCTTCTCATTATTATTCTAACCATGGCACTGATCCCATCATGTCCACTCGTCTGCCTCTCACCCCAATTGGGCGTCTCTGAATCAGGTCTTGGTGATTGAGGTGACTATCATTATCATCTTTTTCCAAGATCCATTTTAGAATATCCATATATACTCTATTATCATCAATTGGCCATTGGGATTTCAATGCCCTGCCTATATTTTGGCAGCCCCAATTTGGAAGAAAGTATGTCACTCGATTACCATCCCTTCCGGCGTGGGATGGAATTATATAATTGAACTCCTTAAGAACATTCCCAATAATTTTTACCAAACGGTCCATCGTCCAACTTTGATTAATGTTCTCATTGCTGGATCCTTGGTTCAAATTTTTCACCGCTTCAATCCATAAACGAGAATCTCCTTTGATCACCAATTTCCTATATCCTCCCCTTTTGGCTAGGAGCAAGCCTTTCTCCATGGCAATAAATTGTACCTCATTATTTGTAGCAAATCCATAGTCCACAAAGTAAATGATTTTAATTTGATTCTGCCTATCTCTAATTATCCCCCCATACCATACGTCTCCCAGATTACCTTTGGAGGCACTGTCAAAGTTTAGCTTTAAAAAACCTTCTGGAAGAGAAGAGTAATGATTTAAATAAGTTGAGGGTGGGATTATTAGCTTCCAGGATGATAGGGCTATCATCCAAAGAGACAGGTCCAATTGGTGAAGGATCTAGGTTTCGTGAGGGGAAACTTGCCAATCATTCGGATGTCTGTGGTATGCCAATACTGTTTCTCGAATGTTTTGAATAATTCCCTTCCAGAACACCTACCATGTGTTGTTATGTGCCTTAAAGGATATCCTTGGCGAAGGCCTCGAGAAGGGTTGTAGGTTTTCAAGGGAGAACCATTAATTAAGATAGAGAAAACAAGGGTGGAGATGAGAGAAAAGACCCATCTAATCCATCTCGGATCAAAACCATAAGCTTCCAAAATGATCAAAAGGTAAATACAACTAAAGCGATCATAAGCCTTGGATAGGTCTAATTTAATAATCATGCCAGGGGTTTTAAGCTGCATAAGGGAGTGAACCACTACTTGAGAGGTAATGATTCCATCTAGAATCTCACGGCCTTCCACAAATCTAGTTTGTTTAGGAGAGATGAGCTTGGGAAGAAGGGGTTTGAGACTTATAACCATAATAGTGGAAATTATTTCGTATATAAAATTGCATAAATCTATAGGACATAAGCCACTTGGATCTTCAAAGTGATTCAATTTAGGAATTAAAGAAAGGAAAGTGGATTTGAGACCAGGATTTACATTTTTTGACCTCCTGGATTCCTCTACCACATCCAAAATGTCTTGAACCATGAAGTGCCATGTTGCTTGGAAGAATTTATCCGTCAAACCATTTGTCCTCGGGGCTTTGTTTCTCGCCATTTCTTTGAAAACTTCTTCCACTTGTTCAATGAAGATCACCCTCATCAGTTCAAAGTTGTGATCCTTGTTCACCAACTAGGGTATATGCCTTATTATTCTTTGAATGGCCTCCATTCTATCTAGGACAGACTCTAAAATAAGGGAATGGTAATGATCGACCAAAATATCTTCCATCTCCTAATGCTGAGTGATACAGTTCCCAACCTCATCCTTCAAAGAGAAGATACAATTACGCTATTGATGCTTAATCATTGCCTTGTGGAAGAATCATGTGTTCTTTTGGCCTCCCTACAACCATTGGACTCTTAATTTCTACTTCCATATAATCTCCTCCTCTTTCCTTCTTTCCTCTATTTGGTTCAACACTTATCCTTCTACCACAACTAATTCTTTTGAATGACCTATCTTGACCATGCACTGCTGGATCTCCTGCATTTGGTCTTGCAGACATCATTTTTCCATCATTATGTTCCCAAACTCAATATTATTCCAACATTTAATTTGTTTTTTTAGAGCTTTTAATTTTAGCTAAAAGGTGTGCATATAATTCCTGCCTTGCTTTGTACTAGTTTTCCACCAGGCTTCCATCTTACCAACAAAAGTAGGGTTTCTAATCTTGAAGGATTCAAATATGAATGGTCTATTTTGAGGGGGCTATCTTAAGGCCTATTTGTATCCTTATCGACCAATGGTCTGATCCTGAACAAGGAAGGATTGAGGCTTCGAAGAAAATCTCCTTTCTTACTAGTTTCTCTGATACTAAGAACTTATTCAATCCTAAAGTCGCTTGATGATTTCCTCCTTGACGATTGCTCCATGTAAATATACTGTTATTTGTTGGGATATCTATTAGTTTCATATCCGTAATCAAATTATTCAATGTTTCCATCTCTATATCTAATAAATGAATTCCACCTTTCTTCTCGCCCAACGAAGAAATAAGATTGAAATCGCCTTTTATTATGCATAGATATTTTGTTTGATACCTTCATAGATTCCCAAAATTTTGAAGGAAAGATGCTTTTTCTCCTGGAATTTGGGGTCCATAAGAAACTGATATTATAGCCCAATCTTAAGTGCCAATTTGTCTAAACCTCCTTGTAATAATTTGTGGTAGGTTGATCCATTTATCAAATATTATCTCCATTGGATTCTAGAGGATTGCTAAATCCCCAACGCTTCCTTTTGCATCCAAAGCTATGAATTCATAATGGGGCTTAAATCAACTGATAATTTCCTACAGCCGACCTTCTGACACTTTGGTTTCCTAGATAAACATGATACCCCATTGCTTGTGCTTAATTATTTCCTTGAGATATCTTTGTTTACCTCGGCTGTTTAGACCCCTCACATTCAATAGATAATTTTCATTATGAAGGTTTGTTGATTTGGTGGAATACTACAAACATTGGTACCACTCGCCCTATGTTCAATAAAAGGTCACCAACCATTTGAATTGACTCCTGCAGGTTCTTTCGTCCTCTCTTTTTCCCAATTTTCCCTTGTGAAACCGGATCTGGGTTGTTGCCTGGTTGGGAACTAGGATTACCTTGTTATTCTGTTGGCACTTGTCTTTGCTTGGCTTGATACTTCTAAAATGTTTCCCTATAAAGTATTTTTTGGTATTTTGGTATGAATGTTTCATCCATATTATGCCATGAATTCAATAACCATTTTAATACTACTTCTTTTGTGCTAAATTATTCCCCTACCCCATCGATCTCCATAGTTTCCTGATCCCTTGTGTTCTCTTCTTCCTCCTACTCTTTAGGATCTTCTTGTGATTTTATTTTAATCTTGTTGTTTCCATTGGGTGGAGTCATCACTCCCTCAGTATCCCTGCTTTTAACTAGCTCACTTGGGCTTTCACTGACTTCCACTATAGGTTCATATCTATTGCTGATGACCTAGTTCTTGGATTGCGGCTTCTGGGTTTTTGTTGGTTGGGATTTTAGAGCCTTCCATTTATTGATCACCATTTGAAAGTCGTCTTGATCTTCCTGGGCTTTGGCCCATTCCTTTATGGTTTCCTACTCCATTTTAGCTGGGAGATTTCAAGGGAAATCTTTAAAGAGGTGCCCATATTCATGGCATTTCCAACAACGGAAAGGGACATGATCATATTCCAATGGTTGCTTCCATACTTCCTGTTGATACTCCAGTTATATAAATTCCGGGAGGGGTTCTGTGATATTCATGTAGACTCATATCCTTGCATATGATGTATATCATCCTCTTAGTGTGGAGTCAACTACTTTGACAAATCTCGCAATGGTGTTTTTGATCCTTTCCAGAATTTCTGGATCCCAAAAATCATCCGGAAGGGAAAACAATGAATCCTAAATAGGGGCTGCCATAAAATTTTTGTTATCTAGATTGTATCATTCCTCCTAAAATCACATGAATAGACCTACATTGTAGAAAAAATATGACCCATTTTCGAAAACACTCTCCTTATCCTCTAGGCTAGTGAAAACCACTATGAAAAAACCTCTAGCTCCAAGCTTTAGATCTATATGACCTTTGGGATGCCATTTCAAGTGGATCCATTTGATGAGGTCTTTCTCTAATGAAAAAATCCCAATAAACTTGCAGATAAACACATGATCCTTCATATATTTGCAGCAGGATTCCAGTTTGTTGTTTGGAATAACAAACCTTTGTTTCTTTTTGGCTTGTGACAGACATTGGCCTCTGATTAGAACCTACCACTGCATTCCCATTACTAGATTACCATTTGCCTCACTGCCACTTTTCTTTTCCCATGATGACCCTCCTTTGCCATTGGAGTCACCGGTTACTATGTTTCAAATGGAGGGGATCCCTCCCCCCGTCTGCTGACACACTCATCCCATCACCAAAAGGTCATGGGTTGGCGAATAACCTTTGATGAGATATCTTTTACATGCCATAGAGAGTTCAGGTTTTGAAGAATGAAAACCTAACATGCATCAACTTGCTCCTTTTTTTATGCTTAAGGCGCCTTATAAACTTTTTGATTGTCAAATAAGTTATGATTTTTGGGAATGTGTTATTAATAAGCCATGGTATTGTAACAAAGACTATTCACAAGTTCATAATATCAATGGCAAAGTGGAAGTGAATATCCATGGTTAAGAATCTTGTCATATTGTTATTAAATATTTTGATTGTGAAATAAGTTATATTTTTTAGGTATGTGGTATTGATAAACCATGGTATTTGCCAATGGCATTGTAAAAAATCCTATTTACAAGTTAATAATGATCCATGGTAAAGTGGGGGTGAATATCTATGGCTAATAATCTTGTCATATTGTTATATTGATTGTGAAATATGTTATGTTTCTTGGGCATGTTGTATTGATAAGCCATGGTATTGTAACAAAGCCTATTTACAAGTTAATAATATCCGCGCTAAAGTGGAAGTGAATATCCATGGTTATGAATCTTGTTATATTGTTATAAAATATTTTGATTGTGAAATAAGTTATGTATTTGGGCATGTGGTATTGATAAGCCATGTATTGGCCCATGGCATTGTAACAACGCCTATTCAAAAGTTAATAACTAAATCAAAATATAACAAATTGAATTTTATTACTTTTAAATTTTTATTATTAATTGAGACAACATTTAAATGTTTACACTCATCCACAATATTGGGGTTTATAAGATTGCATTCGTGCCTTGGGTGCAGGGCAGAGGATTTATTGGGGTTTATAAGATTGCATTCGTGCCTTGGCTAAGGGCAGAGGATTTCTAGTTTTACAGAAATGGTCTATGGGCTTTGATCTTTTCATATTGTTATAAAATATTTTGATTGTGAAATATGTTATGTTTCTTGGGCATGTTGTATTGATAAGCCATGGTATTGGCCCATGGTATTGTAACAAAGCCTATTTACAAGTTAATAATATCCGGGGTAAAGTGGGGTTGAATATCCATGGTTATGAATCTTGTTATATTGTTATAAAATATTTTGATTGTGAAATAAGTTATGGTTTTGGGCATGTGGTATTGATAAGCTGTATTGGCCCATGGTATTGTAACAAAGCCTATTCAAAAGTTAATAACTAAATCAAAATATAGCAAATTGAATTTTATTACTTTTAACTTTTTATTATTAATTGAGCCAACATTTAAATGTTTACACTCATCCCAAATATTGGGGTTTATAAGATTGCATTCGTGCCTTGGGTGTGGGGTAGAGGATTTATTGGGGTTTATAAGATTGCATTTGTGCCTTGGGTGGGGCAGAGGATTTCTAGTTTTATAGAAATGGTCTACGGGCTTTGATCCTATTAAGGAAGTTCCCAAGTGGAAAATCATATGGACAAAGACCTTCCTTTGGAGCTTTGGTCTAAGAAACCCATAATGGAAATCGCCAATAATATTGGTAAGTTTTTTTTTATCAAGGTGGATATTGGTGGCCACCCACCTATTCCACTTGGAACCCCAATGTTGTTGCTTTTCAGTTTCCTTAATTGTAGCACAACTTACTATTTTTGGAAGTTTTTCGGGTCATAAGCTTCTGGAGCTGGTTTGAGGGACTAAAAGAAGTTTTTAAGGAAAACAAAGAGACCAAAAAAGTCTCTAATATTGGTTTGTTTTTGGCCTCCTCTTCGACTTCGAGATATTGGAAACGAGGTATTATGATAGCCAAATAGAGATCATATGCCAAAGTTACAATCCCAAGAAGTTGATGTACCAATTTACCCAAATGGGGCCCATAGTTTTGGCACTTCATCTCCTAGGGTTAGGTTTTTGGATGTTTAGGGTTTTCCATTATTTCTCAATAATAAATAGGCCTTTGAGTCTCATTGTAACACAAATCAGAGGCATGTAGCCACCACATCTCTTCTAAGAGATAAGATACCATCGCCCGAGTTAATTTATTTCCATTTTTGTATGTAGGCATATTTCAGTTCTTTGATATTAGTGAAATGAAGTTTTATTCTGTTGCATCTCTGTGTTTATGTATATATCTGTATTTTGTTGCATTTCTGCATATGTCTGGATTAGTTTTACTATGTAGATGAAGGTTGCTCGAGACTCTTGCACAAAATAATTTCTTGGGTTCTTGTTGAGGTGGATTACTTTGGCGAGCTACTAGCTACTCTGGATATATATTGGGGTCCTTTCTCCATTCGCCAACACGTGGACTATTGGGGGTCACTTTCCTATGCTTAATCTACATTAAACTAGTTATTTGATTACAAAGTGTCCTCTAAGCTTCAGTGGTTGAATTCACAAGATGGACAAGGAGACTTATTTTAGGATTTGTGATCCAAAATGGCATAAATAGGTGGAGTGGCCTCTTAGAGCCACCTGTGGGCTGTTGATGCAATCCCTTATGGAGGCTCACTTGAAGTATATCTGTCCACATACACTATTGCAGTCGAGGCTAGATAAGGAGGGAGACTCACACAATTCCAGGTGGAGCTACTAATCTATCTTAGAGAAGGGCATGTCAGACTTGGAACTAGACGTGGACCCCTTCACTTCTATATCTCGATCCAAAGATAAGGAATTATCTATTCAACAAGTCCAAAGGCCTCTTCTACAAATTCTTTGTGAAATGGGGCCTACAAAAGATAGAAATTCATTTCCTCTCTCTGAGGATGATGAATTGGAATTTTTAGCTCGTGAGGGGTCATTGGGACTAGAAATTTTGACAATTCAAAACTATTTATTCCAAGAGAATATGTACTTGCCAAAACTGAATAGAGGCAGGGTGGGATAACCTGAAAGAAGAAAGGCCCTAAATACAAGAAAATCTCTACATGTGTGTATACTCTGATTGATTTGAACTCTTGTTTATCAGAGGCTCTAGAGGAGGTACTATACCAACCTTTTTATCCAGGTGCTTCTATCAGCACTTATGGCACATATGAAGGTTTTGATCTATGAGACCTTAGAGGGGAAAACCCTGATGACACCCTGTTCTAATGAAGATAATGTCATTAAATGTTCGGAGCATGGGATTGACTCAAACTATAATATCCTTACACGATATGATACAATCTAATCCAAGTGAATATTGGTGGCCACCCCCTATTCCACCTAGACCTCCAGTCAGTTTCATTAGTTTCCTTGATTATAGCAACATTTACTATTTTTAGCAGTTTTTTCGGGTCTTGAACTTCCAAAGTTGTTTTGACCACCTAAATGACATTTTTTTGGGGTCCAAAATAGGGCTTCGATGCTATGCTTTATCGATAAGTAGAGGCATGTCGTAGATCTTGTAGTACTTGGAGATATCTTTCTAATAGGGTATCCTACACACTAAATAGAGATCATATGACCAAGTTATAACCCCGATAAGTCGGCTTCCCAACTAACCCCAACGGGGCCCACAAAATCTTGGCATTCCATCTCCTAGGGATAGGGTTTTGGTTGTTTAGGGTTTCCCTTTATTGTTCAATAATAAAAAGGACCTTGAGCTTCATTGTAATGTAGTTTAGAGGCATGTAGCTGCCACATCTCTTCTTCAGAGATAAGCTACCATCACCCGAACTAGTTTATTTCCATTTCGTATGTGAGCATATTTTAGTTCTTTGATATTAATGAAGTAAGATTTATTTATGCTACATCTCTATGTTGTATTCTTGTATAAGTCTGGATCTATGGTATCAGAGCGGTATGATATTTCTCTATTTTTCTTTGCATGTCCTCAATTAGGTTGGGGTATAACGAGTTATGGATAGAATTGGTTGAAAATTTGCAAGACCAGCCTTGGAAACCCCAATGACCTCCCATTGCGAAAGAAAATAAAGACGAGGGAGCAAGAGATCCTTTCAAAATATTGCTTAAAGAAGCTCTCGAGTGACAAAGGACACAATGATGGATAACTTTGCCCAGATCCTTTGGAGGATGCCCACATGCGACACATCTTCATCCAACAACCACTCTAGAGGCGCCACTTCCTTCAAGGTACAATTCAACTTTGACATTCCCATATTTGAAGGCCAAATAGATGCATACATGGTAGATAAATGGTTAAATCTATTGGAATGATATTTTTCGGTTCATGATTTTTCCAATCGAGAAAAGATTACTTTTGCACTTCTCAAAGCCACCCCCATGTCAAGGACTGGTGGGAAAACTACTGTGAACAAACGAACAAGAGAGAACCCTCACTATTTTCAGTTGCACCCACTTGGAATTATTTTTAAGATGCCATTAAGGAACAATATTAACCTGTGGGGAGTTATGAGGACAAGTACATACAATGGACTACGCTGCAGTGACAAAGGGATCAATATGTACATGAGTTGACGAATCGTTTCCATACCTTGCGCACAAAGTTGGATATCAAAGATTTTGAAAAACATATGGTGCTCAAGTAATGCAATTTCTTGCACAAATACATTCAGGAGGAAATGGAGTTTCTGGACATCTCCTCACTTGGTGTAGCATATTGATATCCTGCCAAGACTGAGCATAAATTCAAGTAGAAGAAGTGAGACTTGGAGAGCCCTCCAGAGTAGTTCTGAGTGCATCAACATCTCTCTGGCTGCGAGTTTCTCCAAACCACTTGTTTGACTTCTTAAGAGATCAAAGTTTTAGAAATGAGTGGGATATATTGTCCAATGGAGGCCCAATAAAAGAAGTAACCCACATATCCAATGCAAAGGATTTTGGCAACAAGGTTTTTGTTCTTAGTGCCAAAAACTCTATCCAGAGCAACATGTTAATATTACAAGAGAGCGACATAGGCTTGTATGGATTGATGGTGGCTTATGATTTAGTGGAAATTTTAGCAATTCATCAAGTTATGAATGACAATGACTAAATTAATATTGCTCTCCTTCCTTCGGGTTTTGTCATCTTTCTAGAGGGACCGCCAGAGAGCCAATCCCTAGTTGACAATCGATAGGTCACAGGATCAATCCTTACCATTGCATTTCAGATACTTTTTAACGATCTCCCAATGAAAAACCTAACCTAGGAGTTTGTTGATACTATCAACAATCTCATTTCATGCACTACACAGAGAATCAAAGCTGCTCTACAGAAAGTTGAGGATGTTTGATGTTCAGAGATCCATTGCAAGTCAATCACAAATGAGTAATCAAACCATGGTGAAAGCGATCTAATGTTGAGATTCCTTGAAGTTGTATAAAATAGGATTATCGTTATGGAAGGTTCCAATGCAATTGAGCGTTCATAACATTAATACCTTGATCCAATGGCTTTTCGGGAGGACAAAGTGCGTGAAAATATGGGGAGTGGTCCCAAAGGCGGATTTCACAAAACTCTCCCTCATATAAATCAATGGTTATAATCCATTGCGACAACACTCCCTCGTACTTCCACAAACCACCAGGGGTGGTTCCGTAAGTGGTTTTATGGTTTCCAAAATCCATACGTTGTTTTTCCAAGTCATACAAGGGTACAACACTAGAACCCACATCGACATCCATACTTCAATGAGTTGTGAAAACCAAAGATTGAAACTAATATATGATTTTATGACAAAGAACCGAGATATGTTTCTTAATGAAGGTCACTATATATGTATTTTTACTTTAAGATTTATCATTTATATTTAACAAAAAAAAAATCTATATTTTTAATAAACAATTTTTATAACTGTTTAAAAATGACTTTGTAACTAAATCAAGCATCGGTTCTTAAACTGAATCAATTTGACAATTAGTCAGTTAGGTTGGGGAGGGAAGATAAAATCCTAAAAATGACATTTTTGGGGGTTCATAGTCCTGTCTTGATGATTGGGTATTGTAATCCAAAAATATTTTTGAAGCCTAAATAATATATTGTAGTTTGATTCCAGTTATGGGAAGTTGCTGCCATTATTTTTCTTCCCATGTCTCAATATTCATCCATATCTTTTCTTCTCCTGAACAGTGTAAGATGCAGCTAGTGCTTCAATTTAATTTTTAATGAATTTACTTAATTGTACTCATGATAATTAATATTGAATCCCTTAATGGGCGCTCCACATCCAGGAACCTCATTCACATTTTGTTAGTATTACATTATTCTTTTTGTAGTAGTCTAAATTCATATTCTTAAGTGCCTAGTTTGGAATCTATTCTTTGTTCTTGTTCAACCTACTCCTCTAGTTCAACATTTTTCACTTCTCAGAGCCTCTAGCAATTATGATGTGGAATGCTAAGGTTTCAGAACTAGAACTTTTGGTTATAAGACTTCATGGCCTGTACTTCCAACCACTAATTTTAATTATTTTATCTAATTTCAAAATGTCTCAGGCATTGGTTCCCCCATAGGCAGGAATTATCTCCTGAGGTACAACATAACCAACAATGTTGCCTACCTTACAACATGAAGCCATTTACAGATGAGGTATTGTGTGATGTTTACCCTCTTGAAGTCTGTGATGTTTTATTAGGTCATCTATACCTATGGAAGCATCATGCTATGTATGAATCTAAACCTTGTTCCATTATTATTACTTTGGATCAGAATTTGTATAGGATACTAGAGGTAGCGCTACCTACCACCCTTTCTTTGATCTCTACTAAACAATGCAATAAGATAATTTCCCAAATAGAAAAAATAGACTTCCTTATGATTTTCCCTCAGAACAAGAGGAATATTGTGGCCACATACATAGTCTCTAGACAAGGCTCCTCCGCATGACAACAACAGATGGACAAGGTCATGGAGGAGTACAATGACATATTCACCTCACCTATAGGGGCATTCCTACACTGTCATTTCAAGCACTCCATCAATATGACCCCGGGCGCGCTGCTAACCAATGGACGAATCTATCAACACTCTATTATAGAGAATGATGAAATCAAGAGGTAGATTTAGGAGTTGTCGTAGAAAGGGCACATTAGGCCAAGATCATCACCCTATGGAAGCCCGATCGTGTTGGCACAAAAGAAGGACAAAAAATGGAGGCTTTGTATTGACTATTGGGTGCTGAATAAGACCACTGTCGAGAATAGGTACCCAATCCCATGGATTGATGACCTTTTGGACCTTCTTAAGGGGGCCAAATATTTCAGCAAGATTGACTTGAAGTCCGACTATCACCAAGTACCAATTGAGCCCTCCTATGTTTGGAAGATTGCCTTCAAATCCAAGGAGGGCCTCTTCGAACGGATGGTCATGCCTTTTAGGTTGATGAATGCTCCCGTGCAGGTGATCGATGACATCTTGCGGCCATTCACCAATTCATTCATGGTAGTATACCTAGAAGACATCCTGATCTTCAGCCAAAGTTGGGAAGAGCACATACACCATATTCGAAAGATCCTCCAAACCCTGCAAACGCAAATTGTGTGCCAATTTGGAGAAATGCACTTTTGGTATGGCCTAAGTTCAATATCTGTGGTACATCATTGATGAGTGAGGTGTGCATATGGACTAAACCAAGATATAAATTATTCGGGTTTGTCCAACCCCAACCACTTTAACAGAGCTCCACAACTTTCTTGTTCTTGCCAATTTCTATCGCAGGTTCATGTTGGGATTCTCTCATATCACTTGGCTTTTGAGTCAAGTCACCAAGGGTAGAGTGAAAGCAAATTTATTTTTGTATGAATCCCAACAAAAGGCATTTGCCAAGTTGAAACATTGCCTCTACTCTACACTAGTGCTTACATTACAAGACCTACAACAACCATTTGAAATTGAGACAGATGCCTCCAACTATGTTATTGGTGTAGTTCTTACCCAACAGGGGCATCCGATGGCATATCATAGTGAGACACTTTCAGATACTGTCTAAAAGTATCCTACCTATGACAAGGAAATGTATTCCATTGTGAAGGCCTACCGAGAATGGAAGCATTACATTATGGGGAAGGAAATGATCATCCACATAGACCACTGAACCTTGTAGTTCATACAAACACAAGGAAAGTTGCAGAATGATCACCATCAGAAATGGTCCACATATCTATAACATTTCCATTTGAATATTAAGTACAAGAAGGGAAACAACAATAATGTTGTAGACTGCCTCAACGGACCACAGGTTATGTCGCTAACCACTATGCTCGATTCTTGTGGGCACGAGACTTCAAGATGACCACATCTTTACAAGAGTGATCTAGAATTCATCACCACATACCATATGCTCATGGAAGGTTAGCAAGTTCTAGACTTTCACCTCCAGGACATACTGTTATGCCACCATGGACACCTTTGTGTTCCTTCAAGCGAGCGTGCCAAGATGATTTGGGAGGTACACTACATTCGAGTTCCTGGACATTTTGGGGTAGAGAAGACAATGGAAGTGTTGCAAAAGTATTTTTATTGGCCGAACCTTTGACAGGATGTTGGGAAGTACATCAGATCTTGCACTACTTGCGCCATTACCAAACCTACAATCAAGAAACAAGGATTGTATACTTCTATGCCTACTCCTAGCCAACCCTGGGAATCCATCTCCATGGATTACATGTCAAGCCTTCCTTCTACCAAGCATGGAAATGACTATGTTTTCATGGTCGTTGACAAATTCTCTTAGATGGCCATTCTGGCGACCAGCAAGAAGAGTATCACAGCAGAACCCACTGCCAAAATCTTCTTTGAACGAGTATGGGTACATGAGATCCCACAATCTATTATCTAAAATTGAGATAGTTGGTTCCTAAGTGCATTCTGGTCAAGCCTCTGGTCATTTTTGGATACCAAGCTCACTAAGTCCACAACCTTCCACCCCCAAACTGATTGCAAAACAGAGGTTGTCAACAGGATGATCGTGCACATCTTACACATATATAACTTGAAGCACCCACACACATGGGATGAGAGACTCCACTATGTCCAACAAAGCTAAAATAAGGCTCTCTACAACTCAACTTTCCATAGGCCCTTTCATGTGGGATTGGGATTTCAACCACTATGTCCTATTGATGTTGCCATACCATTTGCAGCTCCTCAAGCAGATTCAGCTCATGTCTAGTTCAAAGATGATAGGGCTAACAAATTCATTGAGTCCATTCAACACATCTGCCATTAGGTCCATGAAATATTGGACAGAGCGAATGCTAAGTACAAGCAACATCATGATCAACATCAAGTGCCACACAAGTTCCAGGTGGGCAACAAAGTTTGGTTACATTTGTAGAATGAGTGCCTCACTGGGTTCCACCACAAGCTTCACCCGCTCTGATGTGGGCCTTGCACCATCACTAAGGTTGTAGGAGACAATTCCTTCGAGCTTATAATTCCACATTTCTTTGGCATGCACCTAGTACTCAATGTTGATTGGCTAGGGCCTTACTTTCCCCCATTTTACCCCATTGTTGGACACATATGGCGTTGCTAAGTAGCTGACACCAATAGAGCTAAACCTAAGTTGTATCGAACAGGCCACAACTAATAGGATCATGGACACATAAATCAAGAACACTCATCAATAGACAATCCAACTATATTGGGTTGTCAAAGCAGACCAACTCCTTTGCCAGTGCACGTGGCTCACCAAAGACTAGGTTTAACATAAATTTCCTTACCTCCTAGAGGCTCTACGCGCAATAGGGACCATTTCTTCCTAAGGAGATACCACTGATGCAGAATTATAGATGAATGCAACAAAATACAAATATGAACATAAACATAAAGATGCACCATAAATAAATCTTACTTCATTAATATCAAAGAAATGAAAGATGCTTACATACATAATGGAAATAAAATAGATAGGGTGATGGTAGCTTTTCTCTAAGAAAATATGTGGCAACTACATGCCTCTGAATTATGTTACAATGAGGCTCAAGGGCCTTTTTATTATTTAATAATAAATGGAAACCATAAACAACCAAAACCCTAACCCTTAGAGATGGAATGCCAAGAGTTTGTGGGCCTCGTTTGGGCTAGTTGGAAAGCCAACTTATCGGGGTCGTAACTTGGTCATATGATCTATGTTTGGTGCGTACTATACCTCATTAGAAAGATATATCTGAGTACTACAGGATTTTTGGCAAGTCTCGAAGCGAACCTCAAAAAAATGTCGTTTAAGGGGTCAAAACAACTCGAAAAGTTCAAGACCTAAAAACTTACTAAAAATAGTAAATGCTATTATAATTAAGGAAAATGATGAAACCGACTAGAGGTCTAAGTGTAATAGGTGGGTGGCCACCAATATCCACCTGAATCATAATCAAAGCAACCCTTTTTTGTCCTTCTTTAGGAGACGATGTCTAGCAAAGAGAAATCTAGGGACTACTTACATAAATTTTTCCTTTCTTGTGAGGTATGTGCCATTAGTGCCTCGAGCCTATTTGGGGGTATGAATGCGTGTTAAGATCCGAAAATGTTTTCTTTAAAAGCTTTCAAACCCTTTGTTGATATTATTATGACTAGATATACCATGGGATCTGACAATCACATGTGCATACTAAGTATTCATGCTTCATACTTCAACTGTAAACCTTTTTGGGACATGCTAGACTCTTGTGGCCTTTTGGACATTCAATCCCTCATTATATTTGGGGAACTGAATTTTGCGATGGAAGATAGGGAGATTTGGGATCAGAAAACCAATGCGCTTGTTGGGTACTTCAAGGACCTATTTTCTAGTAAAATGCTTTGGGATATAATCCCCTGTCCTATTTGCCCAACTTGGAGGAATGGGCGCTTCAAAGCTAATCTTGTTTGAGAATCATGGCTCCAACCTTTAGATACTAATCCAAGACATAAGATGGAAAAGGTGACTCTCAAATTGAGTAGGCTTAAGTCAGTGTTTCACTTATGGACAATGATATGATTAAGATTTTTTTTTCTATGCTAAAATTCCTTTTCAAAATATATTAAATATGCTTGAGGAGTTATGAAATTATTTGCAAGTTTAAACATGGTTTTTTGAGTGCTTTTATGTAATTTTTATGTGTAAATTAACATAAACAAATGACTAAACAACAACATATAATAGAAATAAACATATCCATAAACAATATCACAACAACACATGATGAAAGAGTTCACCCCTCTTGGGCTACGTCTCCTTTGTCTAACTTCCAATGGCTTGGCCCTCTCTATTATGCTAAAAAATGTGAATACAACATATTACAATGCTCAAAAAGCTCTAAAACCTGTTCCAGTGGCTCTAGAATGCCCAAAAATTCCTATGTAGCCTCTTTCTGCTCCTGATTTGGTAAAAAACCGAAGAAGTAATGGCCTTTCCCAATCTTCTGCTAATCGCACCACAAATTCCCCAAAATATGGCACCATCCTACAAAATTGCCCCAAAATGAGCTAACAGAGCGACAATTTCGCCGCAAATCGGGTGAAATTTTCAGACACTTTAAATGTCTGCTAATGCCTGAATTCCAGAAAATTTGGGCACATGGGGGGTCAAGTGCCCAGAGTTAAGGCCAATGACCCACCCCCGCCGGCCAAGCCCCCCATTTCTCTCTACCGATGGTCATGTGTAGGTGGTGTGACCAAGGGTCAGCTGCCACAAGCTATCCCTACTCCGAATTGCAACGCAAGTGCAATTTAAATATAACCTGTGCTAATATGGTTAAGTACTTCCGCTATGGCATATTGGTAGTTGGCTATGCTCATTCCTTGGTGGTCGCAGGTTCGACCCTGGCTGCTGTTGCCTGGACTCAACCCAAAATTTTGGTGGCCTACCAAGCTACCACGTGGCAGCCTATGGTTGGCCACCAATATAACTAATCAAAATGCCAAATTTTGAACAATTGAGAATGTTCCACTTGGCACAATACGATTCACCGAAGACACTTGTCCAGTTAGCCTTCCACATACACCTGCCCAGTCAGCGCCATGTAAGCAGTACGAATTGCTGAATGGGCTATCAATTTTTTTTTTTAAAATTCACATGTTTGGGAAAGTGAACAAAACATGATTCTGGGAGCATATGGTGTCTGTTTTGCGTGAAAAGAGTTGCCCTAGATTCAGGATGACGAGCACTACACGGTCGTCCAAGTTCCACACCAATACGACAACCTTCAATTTTGAACTATTTTTTGACCATCTAATTAGATAAGAAAGAGGAAGATGGAGCTTTTCGATTAATTTTCGATCATAGAACAAGAGAGCGTGGCCCTGACGAACCCTACAGGTCTTGAATTTTTTGTTGAACATACTAAGAAGGCTCTTTCGATCCAGTGGCTAGAAAACAAAAAATGATTGCAATCACAAGCAAAATAATGGAGACTAAAGTGCAAATCAGTATGGGTGGTAGGCAAGGATAATAATACTCGCTTTTTTCAGAGGGTGGCTTTGAAAAGTAAGCAAGAAAACACAATTTGGCATATTATAGGTGGAGAGAACAAATTATTCACTTCATAAAAAGATATTCAATCTTTTCCCCCGGATGGTGAAGGAGGAAGAGATTGAGATGATGGATAGACTGATTACATCATGTGAGCTACAAGAGGTAATGAAGGCTCCGGCGAGGACCAAAAGGTCTGACACGAATGGATGATTGATTGAACTCTTTATCTACTTTTATGATACCATGGGCTCATATTTCCTACAAATGGTGGAATAATCTCGTCGCATGGGCTATATATCAAGTGTTGTTAATGCAACTTTCATCACCCTTATTCCTAAAAAGTCTAAAACATCACATTTTTCAGATTTCAAGCCAATTTCATTGTGAAATTTTGTTTAAAAGTTGGTTGCTAAATTGATAGCTAACAAAATTAAGCAAATCTTGTCTAATCATATTACTCCAGAATAGTTTGGCTTCCTCCCTAATAAACCGATACAAGACGTTGTGGCCATCTCACAAGAATACATCCATTCAATCGAGACTCATAGGCTAAAGGCTTGTCTGATGAAAATTGACCTGATAAAATCATATGACAGTGCTGGTTGGGACTTCCTTAGGCTGATACTTCACAAAGTTGGTTTCCACCACCGACATATAGACTCGATCATGGCATATTTCACATCAATGAACTTGGTTGTTTTGATCAATGGATTTCCAATATATTTCTTTAGGATATCTAGAGACTTGCGTCAAGGATGTGCACTTTTGCTATTGCTATTTATATTAGTCATAGATAGACTTAGCAAAGGGATCAGGGACACTAAGGAGGCTAGCTTGATTATCTATTGCAGGGTTACAAGAAATATTTCTATCTCACACCTCATGTTCATTGGTGATGTGCTCTTGTCGGGTGAAGCTAAGATATATGAATGGAGGGCTTTTCATTAAATCATTTCCGAATTCGGTTTTGCCTTCAAGCTCATCATGAATAAGGAGAAATATGAATTGACCTCAGATGGATCGGATGAGGTGGCTATGGGGAAAACTATTGATTTATTTGGTGTGAAATGAGATCATTGGTAGGATGATTTAAGTATATTGGATTCCACCTGAATCCAAACAATTATGAAAGCTATAACTAGGATTGGCTTGTTGAAAATTTTAAAAAGAAATCGGCCATGTGGGAGCATAGATGGTTTTCATTGGGAGGTAGGCTTATCATGATTAATGTTTTCCTACAGGGTATAACAATATATTGGATGCACTTATTTCATTTACCCAAAAGGGTCATGCAGTGAATCGATTCTATTGTTATCAAATCTTTATGGGAAGGTGCCAACAATAGAAAGAAATTCCATTTGGTTCAAGTAGCTAGGAGTGAGGCGGAAGGAGGATGGGGATTCAGAGATGTCGAAAGATTTAATTTAGCTTTCCTCACCAATAAATGTTGGAGGGTGTTTAATGAACCTAGCATATGACATCATGTTATCAGCAAAAAATATCTCCTTTATTCTAATATAGAAGAATGGATAAATTCTGGAGCGTCAGAAAAGAAGAATGGATAAATTCTGGAGCGCCAGAAAAGAATAATGGATCTTATATATGGCACAACTTGATGAAAGTCAAGCCTTGGCTATGCGACAAATAGAGATGGGAGGTTAGTAGAGGAAATAAGGTTTCTATCAGTATTAGTGCAATTAAAGGTCGGGAAGGAGATCACCTCCTTTCTGTCCCAACTATACAATATCTTAATGACCATGGATTTTGCTCTCTGACACATATTGGTTGTCATTGTGATAATTTCCTTTCCCCTACCTATTGCTCACGTCTAGTGAACTTGTGATGTCAATGTATTTAGTCATAGAGTGATAGCAATATCGATATAAACTCTACCAAGCGGGCATTAGGCTTGTTGAGAAGGAAGATAGACTTGCATGGGGCAACCTGGCTCCAGGAGGTAACATTTTGATAAAAGAGATATACTCCTTCATCTCACAGAATAACAAGATCAACATTAACACTGATTGGGTGGCTAAAATGTGGAGATGGGAAGCTCCACTTAAATTGGAGTGCTTCACTTGGTTTGTTCTACATAATAAGATACTCACTTGGGAGAATATCTCTAGGAGGGGTTTTTAGGGTCTAAGGATCTGTTCCATGTGCTAGAGGGGAAATAAAGAGGTGTTGCACTTATTTTTGAGTTGCCCCTTTGTTGTCACCATCTAGGATGAGGTTTTTAAATTTCTAAAGATATGGGATGTGGTGGATAGATCATCTATCCAAACATGTCTCACTAGTTGGATGGCAAACCAAAAGGAATTTCACACTCTCCCATTTTATATCTTGTGGGGCATTTGGCGCAGTAGAAAATTAGAAATGCCTAAATCTTTGAAAATAAGGTCCCTGATGTGCAACTTTCCTCTATGAATAACTTGTTTTTTTTTTCTTCAAGAATTTGGGTCATGGCGACCTAAGCCTCATCGAAGAATTTGTGTCTTCTAGGATTTTGGGCTTTCATATCCTGTTGCATACTTTGATGGGGCATCATCGGGCGGGGAGTGTGGGTGTGGGGCTTATAATGTGCTGGAGTCTGCCTTGACCTATCATTTCTTGTGGTTAGGGGGCTCTGAGACCAATAACAGAGCAAACATGGTGGCGTTTTGGAGATTATTGAGGTGTGCCTCTTGGATGCATATAAAGGAGATTCACATCATAGGTGACTCTAAATCGATCATCAACCGGGTTTAAGGTCAATCACCATTTGGGGTGCCATCTTTGTTTAATTGGATTCAACATATTAGATCCTTGATGGAGTCTTTCAAGGGCCTATCTTTCACCCACATTTACCGCGAGTAGAATTTGATGGTTGATCTCCTTTCTAAAAGAGGTGTTTCTGCTTTGCATGGTAAAATTCACTATCAACTTCTTCTCAATGGTTTGATCAACTGCTCGAGGGCTTTTTCTATTTGAGAGGAGGTCTTGTTTTTTATGTTGTTTGGATATGAATATTTGTTGTTTCATTTTCCCTCATTTGCTCTTTTTTGTGATACATCCTCATTGATTTACAACGATTGATGTTTTTGTATTGACGCTTTGGTCATGCTCATTGGTTTGATTTGGCCTGTGGCATGGATTTTGCTGACTTTTGGGGAGTATTGCCCTTTGTTTTCCTTGGTTTTTGTTCCTTGACAGTTCCTTTAAGGAAATGTTTTGAACATTGGGGATTCTAAAATTCACAAATGTAACTACTTTTATATTTAATGAAAGATAGTTATTTTTTCTTTATATATATATTATAATATATATATATAATATATATATATATATATATATATGACAAGATTCTTAATCATGGATATTTACCCCACTTTACCATGGCCCAATGTCATGACTTATCAATACCACATGCCAAAAAAAACTATAACCCACTTCATATGGCCTTGTTTCTATGACTTTTTTCTATAAAAGAGAAGAAAGGTCAGAACTACTTTGAAATAAAATTTAATTAAAAAGACAAAAAAATCATAACTACTCTAAAAATAAATCTCAACCTTTGATTTGTGTATACTACTATGAATATTCTAAAATATTCTATGGAAATTAAATCTCTACCATCCATCTAATCATTATTGTACCATCCATTTAATCATTATTATAAAAACTTTATAAAAATAACAATTTTATTATTCAAATATACATTTTTAAACAAAAATAAATAAATTATATAATCTATTTTTTACTAATATAAATAAAAAAAATAACATAAAAAAATTCAAATTTTTAAAAATATATAATGTATTTTCCTAACTTTAAATTAGTATAAATAAATAATAAATAATAATAAATTTTAAAATATACCATACTGACTTATATCACACTCCCCTAACCTATATTGCACTCTCTTGTATATTGGAAGGCTATCTCTCTCTGGTATATTGGAAGGCTAACTTTAATCTTTTGTACTACACTCAATGTGTTAACCCAATATAATTAGATCATATTAAGGAACTAGAGTTGTTTTCAAACCATTTTTCTCTTACATGTCCCTTTGTTCTATGATATTTGATGAGTTATTTAAAAAAAATGATTATTAAATGTTATTTTAGTGAATAATTTGTTCGGTAGTATGTTGAAAGGATTTTGTCTAATGAGTTATGAAAACTCATTTATGAATTATTAAAATAATTTTACAGATTGATAATATCTAAATAGATAATGGTGTTAATTTTTAATCCTACAAGTCACAATTAAAAGTAATGAGCTTTTGCTTTGCAATAAATTTTTGGTAAATGTTCTGATTAATCAAATTAAGTTTGGGTATATTTTTATTTTTTTTCAAGAGAAAAAAATCTTCATAGTAGTCAAGATAAAATTAAGTTTGGGTATATATCATTGTGCGTGAGAGTTACATCAATTGATTTGAAGTAATTAGTTTCAAAGAACATATTACTAAGAAATTATGGATTTAAATTTGGTAGGGTTTTTTTGGTTATCAATGTTGGTTATATTATAATAACATTTATGTTAGTTATCATTCATGGAATGTCAGAAAGCTTTAGAGGGATTTTCTAATGACATTTTTATTTAAAACGTTAGTGGTTTAATTTGGATAGTTAAAAAAAACAAATTTTTATGCTTATCACTTAGGTTCAAATATTATTTGGGACATGTTTGCCAACTTGTGTGGCTAACAAAAGTGAGGTCAATCCAAGGTACCAAGAATTACTCTCTTGCTTAAATACTTGAATTTTGAATGACCTTCCAAAAAACAATAATAGTTAACTCAAATAGTTCCACTTTCCATATCAAAATCATGTTGACTAAAACAGTTACAAAATTTATCTAGTTGAACGCATTAAAATTAGATATACATGTTATTTGCTTATAACATTTACTCCCTAAGTTATTTGCTAAAAAAAAATCTTAAATTTGTTTTTAATTCCATACACACATATTATTATTATTAATATATTATGATTCTTAACATACTCAAACACCAATGTTAAAATCTACTAACGAGAGCACTTAGGTACTGCGTAATCACAATATTTGAAGATTAATATAAATGTAGATTCATAAACTCACATCATATGTCAATAAAAATGTTAAAGGTAAAATATAATATTGTAATTGGGAAATTTTGTATTAATAAAAATTGTCATAAAGTTTGCAACAAAAGTACATCATAATTTTTAATTAGGAAACTTTTAAATAAAAAAAAATAATGGTACTAACTAGAAGCCTCAAACAAAAACTATCTACATATTTAAGTAATACATTTTATTATTAATTTTTTTTAACCGAAATGAGAAATTTGTATTACTAAAAATATGCATAATGAGTGCATCATGTACATCATAAAGGGTTGATTGAGATAGTCTTATGAGAATCATGCTCAACCGAAAAGTATTTACTTCCTCAAAATTTCTAATGTATAACGTGTCTAAATTATTATGCTAATAGGGGTGTATGCGGCAAAAAACACTCAAAAGTTTTATAAAACTTGCAAAACATGTTAACTCATATAGGAAGGGGGGTCATTCCCCAAACTAGAGAGGAGGAGGAGAATTTAGGTCAAGAAGCTCTTGTGCATTAGAGTTATTTAAGGAGGCCTGATTAATGCATAGTTGCAACTCTTCCACTTAATGACATAGACTGGGCACATCTTATTCAGTTTTCTATGTGGTGGTTCTTTGTTCACTTAATAGGGCCATACATGTGGTCATACTCACTATATTCTAATTTACTTGATTTGTATATTTAAAAAATATTCTTAAAGGAGAGAAACTCAATCCTTTAAATGTCTTATCTCCTCCCTAAGAGGGGCCATAATTACTACCCTAAATCTCTCTCGATTCTAGTTGAATGCAGAGGAGGAGAGTTGAGCCTTAGTAGACAAAAATCTCAAATTCTTCTTCACCCCAACACATATGTTCTATCCCATAGGATGTGGAATCTCTATTACCATCCAAATTATTCACTGGATCAACCCAACAACATTGTGTATCCTTAGCCAAATTAACAAAATTTGAAAACAAATACTAATCCCATTATACCATATGCCCTAGAGGAAGATAAGAGAATTCATGAGAAAGTATGTATACTCATTGCATGGGGAGTATACAACATATTTCCTTCATAGATAGTGAAAAACGAGCTCAATGTTGGTTGAGCTCAAAGTCGTCTCTTTTCCTTTAATTCACATGGAGAATAATTATATCATTTGACTAGTTCATTGCCACTTCCAACACTTGAAAATTAAACCAATTCTTCAAATTCCCAATCTACTCATTTTCATGTTCCATCTAGAATGTGCAATAAGACATTCCAAGGAGCACTGAGATATAAGAGACAAAAGACACCATTTCCTCGGGGCTCCCCAACTCCTCCTAGATATAAAATAATGTAACTATAACCACCAATACTTTGAATAACATCCCCAGTACCATAAACCTTAATAAAATCTCCATGGATCAGATTTAACTACGTGCATGTCAACACTAAAATAGAAATGAAGATGATGCAAGGAGCTACTAATGATAAAAATGTGAAAATTCCCTGAGCTGCAACAATTGGAAATTATTCTCCCGACTTTCAGAGTTTATTTGTCTTCTACAATTATTACAGAAATAAAAAATAATTGACATTGCAATTATTCACAACAAAATTACGTTGCGGAAATATAAAAATTGGAACTAAGAAATAGATGCACTCACACAATAAAAAATGACATGATTATTTTTGGACAATTGTCCTTGGAAAAACCCTGAAGGAAACCAATGTAGTAGTTGAGGGTTTTATTATTATGCAGAAATTTGAGAGAAATTTACAACTGGTTGTGAATTTCGAAAACTTTTGGCAATCAATTGGCAAAATATCTGGAGACACCTTGTCTTCCTCTGCAACCAATTCAACCTCTCTCCAACCACTCACACTTCCCAACAATTGACATTGTTGGACTGGAAATGCACACGACTTGGCTAAAGGAAATCTTACAACCCCTAAAACCATTCGAGGTGAGTCGTATTCCCTCCCTCTGCCTTTGGAAATCACTCGCTCTACTTTACAGAAATAGATTTGGCCTTCAATAACTGAAACAAGCCTCTTCTAGCAACTCGCAATGGGTAAATGGTTGACTCGCACTGCTTTGTACGACCTATTCTATAGATGATTCAACCTCCCTTCTCCTATCTCTATGACACTAGAAAATCACTGGGAATATCTCTGGAGTATTACTATTCCAAAATCTCTACTACTCCCTCTCTCTGATGCTCTTCCCTAGCTTCAATTGTACCCTTGTTGAATGCTGCAAACTAGGTAGTCAAACTTCCTTGCTCACTCGATGTGTTTTCTCTAATCCCTTTGACCTGCTCTTATAATCTCTTGCTGGAGCATCAATGACCAAGATATAATCATGATCGATGGATTAGATCACCTTAGACTCCATCAAGTCATTTTTCTGGAAGTTTCTAGAGAAAAATCAATTTTCTCAATTATTACCCATGAATTAATCACTTTTCCTACGTTAAATTGGGAACTTTTTAATTATTGATCAATTAATTTAATTGAGAGGTTTCTAGGTGTTTTCTCTTGAAACCTTTTCTGGGTTTTGGATATCTTGTGTTCCTTAGCCTCTTTGGCACCTTAGAGACTTGAACACCTATCCAATACTACAATATCCGATGCAACTGGAAATTATTCTCCTAACTTTAACAATTTATTTGTCTTTTGTAATTATTACGATAAATAACGAATAATTCACACTGCAATCCTTCACAATAAAATTACACTACGAGATTATAAAAACTAGAACTGAGCAATAGATTCACACACACAATAAAAAATGACACCGTTATTTTTAGACAATTGTCCTTAGGAAAACCCTAAAGGGAAAACATGTGCAACAAATGAGGGTTTTATTATTATGCAGCAATTTGAGAGAAATTCACAACTAGTTTCCAATCTGGAAAACCTTTGACAATCAACTGGAAGAATATTTGGAGACACTTTGTCTCCCTTTGCAACTAATTTTAACTCTTTATATCCACTTGCACGTCACATCAATTCGCACTACTGAATAGGAAATGCGCACAACCTAGCTGAAGAAAATCATACATCCCCTAAAAACCTTCTAGGTGAGTCATACTGCCTCCCTTTGCCTTTTGAAATCACCCGCTCTGCCTTTCGGAAATAGATCCAACCTTCAAAAACTGAATAAGCCTCTTCTAACCACTCGCACTGGGTAACTAGCTGACTTGCATGACTCTGTACTGCCTCCTCTGTAGATGATTCAACCTTCCTTATGATGTCTCTCTGACAATAAAAAATCACTAGGAATCTCTATGGAATCTTGATACTCCCAAATATCTACTGCTCGATCTCTCTAATGCTCTTCCCTAGATTCAATTGTGTCCTTATTGAATGCTGCAAACAGGGTAGCCAAACTTCCTTGCTCACTCGATGTGTGTTCTCCAATCTCTTCGACCTACTCTTATAATATCTTGCTGGAGCATCAACGAACATGATTTAATCGTGATCGATGGCTTAGATCACCTTAGACTCTATCAAGTCACTTTTTTATAGGTCTCTAGAGGAAAATCAATTTTCTCAATTAATACCCATTACTTAATCAATTTTTCTAAGTTATACTTATGAAAACTCTAATCATTGATCAATTGATTTAAGTGAGAGGTTTCTAAGTGTTTTATCTCTAAACATTTTCTAGGTTTTGGAGATCTCGTGTTCCTTAGCCAATCTAACACCTTAGAGACTAGAACACCTATCGAAAGTTACCAGATCCACCAAAAACTAACAAAAAGCCAAAATTTCCCTTACCTCACACCCTTTTAAGTGAATCACCAACTTAAAGAGTAAACACAATCAATTATTTATTTTCTTATAGGATTTAAGGATTTTGTGCCTAGATACCCAATTTCCTACATGATTATAAGTGCACTCCTGATGTTTAATCATCATCATATCAATTATGCAAATTTCATCACCTAGGTTATCCTCACACGAGAGTGTTTTTCCCATAGTGTGTCATAAAACTTGAAACATAGTGCCATTAAAGCTCAATATCTCATTTTCTTTGTTGAAGTACCAAAGTAGATCTAAGATTTCAAATCTTTTGAACACTATCACAATCTCACTCACCAATGGGTCTGAGGAAATTTTGAGACCTATCACTGGATAGTACATCCCACACTTGCAGAGTGATGACACCTCGGCTTGAGGCCTAACATTTCTCCACATGCCACCTTGATTCATAAATTCCATTGCATGGCCTATCCCTTGCTTGGGTGTGCGACATGACACTCCAAACCCAAGGTATTTTTCCCATCGTAGACTATGGAATGCATTTTAAAACTTGAAGATCATTTATTCTTAATGTTCCTTTCGCTAATGAGATACCAACCTTACCTAGAAAATCTTCTAAGGAATTATGTTTTCTCAATATATGATGAAACACATAAGAATTTAATTTTTTTAGGATCCTACAAATCTACTTGAGGATTGTTTAAGCCCAATTCATTTGGGTGAGTCTCCTTGATTTAGCTATGAATAGTGAGTTTTGAACCCCCAATGATCAAGATATTAGATATTTGTCTTATGTGAGCAATCATTACTCATTGAAGAAGGTCGTACGCTTTAGCATGATTATTTTATTTATGTCTTAGTTCTCAAGAGAAAGTTAATTCTATTGCTTCGTCGGGGCAAAGAAAACTCCTCCCGCTCCTACCACCCTAAATATATTCCATTGTTTCTTGATAGTATAGACTACAAAATAAACCTAAAACCCTAATTACTTTAAAAAACATAGAACCTAATAGAAAGCATAAGGATCTATTTCTTCTTCCATAGCTATGTTCACTGAGTTTGGATCCTACTTCATAATTTCCATGTCATCAAGTAATTGATGAATCATTTCTTCTTCCTTCATCTCATTGTAGTTGGATTAACTAATTGCACTTAATTTGAATATCTTGATTGATGTTCCTTACTCAAATTTATGAACATGTCCTTGGGCATGTTGCGTTCCACCTCCAAATAACCATTTGATGCTTGTTGAACCAAAGTGCCCATAATTGTTGTTATTTAAGTAGTGACCTAATTCCCATTCTCATGAAAATTTTTGTGGCTACGAAGATTAGGGTTCTATTAATCTAAATAGATTCCTCATGGTTCCTAAGTACCCATAAAATATCCTACAATTGTCGATCATAATTACCAATTCTACAATCAAAGCTCCTTGTTAATATTATGTTCTTTGTATTTCGCTTTGCCTATATTCCTTGGTTCACCTTCAAACCACATAATTCCCAGTTTTCTATCATACAAGAGACATTAATATCTAGACATCACCCACTAGAGCATAAGTACTGTAACATACCCCCCTCCTAAACCCCTACAAAACACGATTTAAGAGGAGCATAATTACTATGCTGACCCAAGATCCATTAAGGTGTCATTATGGAATGGGGTATAAAATTTTTGATCTTTCCAACTCACTTAAATCCTAAGTTTGACATTACCATTGCGTTTGTCTCATTGAGTTGATTCAGAGATATAAAATTTTACTTCAGTATGACCTCTAGATCGAAAAATGGGACCATTGAAGTTCTGATGAATTATAGGACACCACATCATAATCTTGGCCATGTGGAATGCACATGGGCATACCCCTAGCTAACCCCACACCACTGGAAATTAATTATTTAGCTGTCGACCCACTCATGGGTTTGGGTTTTGCAACCCCACGCTATGCATTGAAATGAAAATTATATATATAGTATATTATATATTATATATATTATATATATATATATATATATAATTATAATATATTATCGACCACACGATGGGCCATTATCTGCTGCCAATATTCCCGTTACTCGAGCTTTGTTACCCAACCCATTGCAATTGCACACTTCAAATTTTCTCTGGGGTTGACCCTTTGGGCTGACCCATTTGTGGGTTTTCACGTCTTCCATTCTCTAATGAACAAGTCTTTTGATCCACATGTATGCCACCATAGCCCGAGATGGCGTCATTCAACTCCCCTCAACTTGCGTCTTGCTTGCACTCCTGGGGGATAACCTTCAAGCTTACTTGCCCTAGAAGGTCCAAAATACTGTGTTGGAAATGCTTGTGAGTGGTCATCATTCCTACGTGGCAACCCAATGTCGAGTCATCCCTACTCTCCCTTCATCACTGCATGAGGCCTCCTCTGGGAAATAGTCTCTGGGATGTGAAAGTTCCTATCAGTTGTCCTTGAAACTCTCATCCATGCAAGCACGTTTTTACACCTCCTAACGCTATGATAGGTCCACTTATATGGGAAGTGGTGTTGGGTCCTTCATTTTTTGGAAAATGTAGTAAATAACAGTTGTGGAAGTAAAATGGAAAAAGCTGTTGGAAATAGATCACTGGAAGTATAAAATCGGTAGAGAAATAAAGCATTGGAACTTGAGTAGCCAAAAACCTGGGAAGTACACCACAGAAGTAGGAAAGTAGAATCAAGTTTGAAGAAATCAATAGGAAAAAGGGGAAAACAGTTCCAGGATTTTGGGAAAAAGGGACCAAATCTATGCGAGAGCAAGAAGCTATCGAAGAAGACTAGTGTTGGGTGTGGAGCCTGATTATCTTCTTTATTCAAAGGTATCATCGTATTGGACCCCAGTTCGTAATGTGGCGGCAACAATGCCCGTAATATTTGCATTGCAAGGGAGTCTAGGGGGGGAGATGTGATCCTTGGGAGTCCCCCCCGGCGAGGGATCGGGGTTAGCGCCCCCGAAGATAAAAATAGATGTAAAATTGCCTTGTAAAATGTTGTAATTTCGTAGTCAATCTGGGCCATTCATTAGGTGGAGATCTGACAGTAGAAGTTATGTTAATTTAGGTTTTCTTTCCCTAAAAGGCAACCCATCGTTATATATGAGGGAGTTTTATTGCATCTATGTATATCTGTATTCTGAGTGAGAAAGAGAGAGGAGATTGTGTGAGAGCGAAGTGGGAATTACTGTGAATCTGTTGTAGGTTGTATCTCGTCAATTTACTGGATAATATAAAAGGAAGGACTGACTGTTTCTCTATGGACATAGCCCAAACTGGGTGAACCACGTATATCTATGTCTCTCTTGTTTTATGTATTTTCTGTGTTTATATTTCTGCAATATATTTGATGTGTTCCATTGCTCTGTAATATATAATTTTCTAACAACTATATCAAGTGAGTGTGCCTATAAAGGGAAGCATATAGGAGCTAGTTCAACAACAATTCTCCATATAGGTTGATTCTCCAC
The DNA here is from genome assembly GCA_000404065.3 of Pinus taeda. Lineage (NCBI taxonomy): Eukaryota > Viridiplantae > Streptophyta > Pinopsida > Pinales > Pinaceae > Pinus > Pinus taeda. The sequence continues at coordinate 99,466 of APFE030365889.1, read as the reverse complement.
ATCAGTGAATTTTGTGTCACAGATATATATATTTGTGCAAAATATATAGCATATGTTTTGTAGAGGTTGATGTAATATTTTGAGTAACAGAGTCCCATAGATTTGTTTGATCTCTGATGTAATGACTGAAGTTAATAATAAAATGGATTTTGGGAAATTATCTATTGATATTGTGATTATGTGATGAATAAATGGCCCCCTTTATCAGCCTATGCATAGATTCCATGTCATCTCGACCTTCCCACGTTGCAGGCCCTGCTACACCATCATGGTCCTTGTTATCTCGGGTGTTTCTCTTAAGCGACCTCACGTGGCTTCCAAGATGCAACCCCTCCGAGCTTACGTCATTCCAGATTTCTTGTGTGCTGTAAATTTTCTCATGCTCAATCTCAACCAACCATTATACCAACTTCAAGCTCAGTTATGCAATGCAGTCGTACGGGTTAACAACTTGACCTTTAAGCCAACTTTCACATAGCCCAATAAATCTTGTTTTGATCACATATGAGGTTAAAGGGGTTTAGGATACGGTTTTTGTGCCTAAGCTATTTGTGAAGGTTTATGACCATGGATTTTCCATGATGGTTCTACAAATTTTTAGACTCACTCCAAAACTCGACATCATTATTAAAGCTATGTGAAGCATGCACTGGTTCTATCCCTCTTAAGATACAACCAAATTACCTCCTTCGGGTTCTCTATGGATGAAATATAAGATATGAAATAATGAGAGTTCCATCTAGGCCATATACTCATCCATTCAAAGTTGCAGAGGTCTATGGTCTCCCTGATGATCAAATCAACATACCAAAACCTATATGTGTGATCAGAATCACGAAAAGGTATACAAGTCCATAAGGAACATATTTCAATCATGCTCATGGCTTAGAGACAAAACCATGCCAAACTAGAAAACATAAGCCTAATTCAAGAAAGTTATTTTGAAGAGATCTCCTCCATAGTAAGGAGAACAAGGCCTTCTCGACCCTAATCATGGAAAAAGTAAAAATACCAACCCAGACTTGGGTGTGCGCTATGGGAAAGCTCAAAGAAACACTCATACAAAATGAACAGGTCAACATGGTAGCGAGGAGAGAGAGGAATATCTAATACGCTACCCCAGACTGTATGCAGTGTTGGAACAAGTTTATTATCAAAACAAGTTCATGTTCTACAATTCATGAAGGAGCTTCCATACAGGTTAATATCATAGAATAACCAATATGTGTGTGTGTGTGTGTGTATATTATATATATATATATAATATATATATATATTCACACTAATAGAGTATGAACCCAGTTGAACACCATGACTATACTAGCCATTCAAACATGGATTTGTCACATTGTTCCAACACTGAGTAGAACATAACACCCAACATTGAGGAATTCAACATCGTTATGTTCATGGAAAAAATGCAACATGACATGAAGTGTAGTAATGTAAGACAAATCGTTAAAGCTCATGAAGCAGTGCCATCTGCAACACTGGATGGAAGATGCACTCTAGCTTGACTTCTTGTTAGCAGGGAAATATAGACCTAGAACCAAAAACCCAAAACTAGGGTATACATGACTAAAGACATGGAGGATATCACCATAAAAATTTATAGGTCAATAGAGATAAAATTGGAAAAAATCCTCAATATTACTACTGGTATCACCTGGATTGAACCTCAGGCTAAAGGAAGGCAATGCCAGGGTAACCACAAACCACGCTTAGCTAAGTAGCTAGCCTTACTAAGCGAGGAGAGGGCTCTCTCCATAAGGATCTCAGCCACAATGACTGTATCAAGGAAATTATATTAGGCTAGGTATAGTAGCAAAAGGTTTTATTTGATTTTGAAGGGTTTTGCTGGATCAGGAGGAGCCAAACAGTTAGGGCAAGGAAATTAGGTCAAAATTGTAGGGTGTTTGATGGGGCAAGGTAGGCACAATGATCAGAACCTTAGGGTTTGATGGATGAGGTGAAAAGACGGGTGAGGAACTAGGAAGAGCATGTAAACTTCATGGATTCTTCCTAAACTAAAGAAAACACAGACTGTGAAATGTCTACCCAAAATAGAGCATAGAAGTTATGGATTCTACCTTTCAGACTTGTATACATTCACATAAAGAGAATGAAATGATGAAATGGAATCAAAAATACATTTTAACACATGAAAACATAAGAAAAACTGAACTGAGCATCATACCAGATGGATCCCAAAGAAATAGCTACAATTTTTCATTAATCTCCTGCTATAACTGATACAAAATGATGTTTATCAAAGCCTAAGCATCCCACTGAGTCCAACGCTTTACAATGAGAAAGAAAAAGAAGATATAGAATTAAATTCAACCTCCTCCCATCCTCAGGGACCGAATCCATAATATGAGGAACTAATCCATCAAAATTTGAACAAGAAACTGGAATCTAGGCAACCCTAACAACTTGCCTCTAAAAGGGAGGAAACTGATTCATTTGACTTCAAGATAACTTTTGATCTAATGCATCTACCATCCAATAACTACTATCCATCCTATTTACATGCATAGTCATAATTTACATGATTAAAAACACCATCCATGAGAGAAAACCCAAAAATTACAGTCATGGCACAGTAAAGTGCAAATTGAGCAGAAAATTGTCCTATGCGTAGCGCCTAAGCTCTATGTGCAACACTTTTTGGAGGGCCCTTTTGGAGGCATTCCTGGTGTCCAAATTGGGCCAAAAATAGCTTTTTGGAAATATCTTCAAGTCTACTTTCCAGAACACCTTGAATTTTTTCATTTGGAGTTCATTTGACCCCTCAAAAACGGATTCTCCCAACACTATTTCTGTGGCTCAAAAAGAGGGCAGAGAGGTCATTTTTTGGGTGTTTTTTGACCTTTTGGTTAACCAGTTTTGCTCCAAAAGCTTAGAGATTGCATAGGGTGCATGTATTCATCATTGTGAATCCAAAAATTCTGACCATTTCCTCATTGTATTCCCCTAGGAAAAGCGCAACGCCACTGAGCCAATTTTTCTGAGTCAAAAATTGCAAAATTCTTCAAAAAGGCAAAATTCTCAAAACCTACTCAAAATTTTTGGAGAACAACACCATCAAGTGTTGGGTTAGCCAAGGAAGCTTTAGCAAGAAAACTAAGCCTATCACCTTCCTTTTTTCCTTTGAGTGCTTGTTTTAGCCTTCTCTTCATTTGCTTGACTCTTATGTTGCAAATCTTGTTCCGAGTCCTATAATGGCGAGGCATGTGGCTAATGATTTGATTGTCCCTGTTGGCCCTTTGTAGCAGCTTCTCCAAATTCAAGTTGACCCTATCAAGCTATGTTTCTCTATCCTCCTCAATGTCCTTTTCAAGCCTTTGTTTTATAGTCAAGGTGGCTGGGGTCTTTTCCTCTTGCATTACTGATTTGCCTTTGTCATCTTGCCTCTTTGTCTTGAAAATTTGTAGCTCCATGAGGACTTGTTTTTCACTTATCTGCTTGTTCTCTTGCTCAAGGTATGGAATGACATACTTAGCTCTCGCCAAGTTGTCCATCATTGCTTGGATCTATGCATCTTTTTCCTTTATGATTATATTTTCATTTGTCGCCTCATCTTGAGCCTCCAAGTCAACTATCTCAATGCCATGATGAATTTGCGGCTATTCTGGTTCATCATGTTCCATCAAATCAAATTCCCTTTCCTCTTCATCATTGAGGCTTTCCTCCAACATATTTTCCTTCCCTTTATGCACCTGCTACACCTGTTGTACGTGTTGTGTTGATGAAGAAGGCAAAGCCCCTTCCACCATTTGTGGAGCAAGCATTTTCCTATGAGCTGATGAAGAAGGCAAGGCCCCTTCCACATCAGTTGGAGTAAACACTTGCCTATCCTCTGCAAACAACTTTCTAGCCCCTCTCTGATAATTCTACCTCCCTTACGTGGTTTTCTCTGATGCTGAGGTTCATCTTCCATGCTTTCACTGCCACTGTTTTCCTCCTCCTCATAATCTCTATCCTCTTTATCCATGTTTGTTGAATTTTGAAGCTTTGAAACCTTGTTTAGAAGTTCTAGGTGGCAAAAGAGCAATTTGGATGATTGATAGGGTGGTTTTGGTGCTCGCTGGCCCTATGCACATCGCCTTGTATAGGTGAAAAACGCTCAAGATCTATGCACAACACCATGCAAAAATGCACTGGAAAATAGGCCCTATGCATAGAACTTTGTCTGTATGTGCAACACTCCCTCCTCTATGTGCAGTGCCTCTTTCTCTATGCGCAATGCCATTTTGAAGACCATTTTTGGAGGCTTTCATGGTGTTCAAATTGAGCCCATGATAGATCGTTGGAAAGGTATCTCTCTTGGCTACACAACTGACCTATCCAACATTGAAAATCATCAATTATATCCCTTGAAAAGTTAATTATCCCAAGACTGGTCAAAAATTGTAGAATGAGGGTGCAAAAATGAAGTGTTCTCTCGCAGGAAACTTTTGGAGGTCTTCATCAACTCCAAATTGAGTGCATGATAGCTCATTGGAAATATATTTTTGTCTAGTTATCATTTGGCCCATCAAGAAAGTCATTTGGAGACTCCAGATAGAAGAAAAAGTGATTTTTCCAAAGTCACTCCAGAAGTGCAACAACTCTCTTGTAGCAACTTTATTTTTGACATTTCACTAAAAACATGACACCTGTGTAAAAAGTAAAGGAGGTTTTTCATATGTGGTCTATTATGGACAAATACCTCTCTCACATTTGCCAAATTCACTCCTGTTTGGTCTAAAACATAGTTTGAAGAAAAACCGGCCCTTATGTGTGGTGAATGACTTGTCCCTTGGAATGAATTCTTGAAAAATGATGGAGACATGATGTTTATGAGTTGGAATGCCCTCATAATTGCTGAAATGACCTCCCTTATTCCTCCTCTACTCATATATCTCTAATTCCATAGCAAACCCTAGCTCAGTGGGAGAGGAAATTAGGGCTTAGTGAAGGGAAAACATGGGATTTGTAGAAATGAAGGGGATGGGGGATTCTAAATTCTTAGGAAAATTTTGGGAGGTAGGGAGGGATGTTAGGAAACAGGGGAAAGTGGAATTCCAAATATTGAGTGAGAGTAAGGGGTCCAAAATGGAAAAACATAGGTCTAGCCTAAAAAAAGTGTCAAATTGTAATAATAGGCTAGGGTTTGTGGGAAAATGGTGAATTTGAGGGATATAAGTGATGGGAAGTGTTTAAGTCTATGAATGGTAGGGGAAGGTATATGAGCATTAGGATATAAGTTTTTTTGATTTTTTTATCATGGGATATAAGTACTGGTCCATGGGGTGACATGGACCAGTACTTGGAAAACTTTGGAAGGAGTGAAAACAGTCCTAGACCTAATACCCAATGACCAAATTTTTACTTGAAGAGTCACTGAAATGATAAAATTTTACTTTGACACCCTAAGAACACTTTGTAAGAGTATGTTTGATCATTGGTGGAAGGCTGCAAGTACTGACACTAACAACTACCTTACGACACAACAATGTTAGTACAAGCTTGGAGCCAACACAATCACCATATTCAATAAAGAAGAGTGCTCATGCTAAATTTTACTATGGATTAACTTCTAATCGTAATCATCATCCCAGTTCCTTTAGCATTAGCATAACACATGAGTCAATCCTCTAAATAATAATAACACACACATGTCTCATGCATAATAACACCAATTCAACTAGGAAGTGTAAATGCATTTTATTGTGAATAAAGAGCATAATAACACTTATTTTGAACAATGCATAAGTGTTTCAACTGAGAGTGGGACTTTAACTCTCCACCCAACCATAAACAAGATACAACCACTATTACTTGTAGTTGTCACTCTCAAGCCAGATTTCAAAGCTTGAGTTCGAGTGCTTTCAGAGGGAAGCCTTCAACAAAAGCACAACTGAACCAGACTACCACCAAGTCACCCTACCTTCATCCCAAGGCAAGCCTTTACTCTCTTTGTAATGCTTATTCCCATAAATATTTAAATAGGGCCCTTTAGCTAGTTTATAGCTCTCTTCAATGCTCAACAATGCTGCTCGGGATGTTACCTCTTTTATCTCTTCTATAGTAGTTCTAAAATGTTGCTACCTTTTCTCTCCCACAACTTCTATGTACTAGGAGGTTTTCTCCCTCTACACATTCTGTGTGTGTCTCTCTGTGTTTTTTTATCACACCTCGAGAGCACATTTATACCCCTGCAACATTCCCCTAATACTGTCTGGGTCTTCCCCCCTTTTTCCATCCATGGCTAACTACCCTCTTCTCAACAATTTCCCAACAATCCCCCTCGTGGATAGTGCAACCCATGCTGCTTTAATTTTTTTGTCTTTTTTTGTTTACTAAATGAGTCAAAGGACACTTTCCCTTTTCCTTTTTCTTTTAGTTAATTTATGGCACAATCAACCCACTCAACCAACTAGGATTGATATTTAAAACAAAAATTCCCTCAAGCAATCTCCTGCCTCAAGCAATGGAATATGCGTCCCTCTCCCATCCTTTTTAAAATAATTACAATTATTTACAAGAGAAATATTAACGAAGTGATGTTATAATCCCTTCCCCCTTGAGGGGAACACTGTCCTCAATATTCAATAACCATATAAGATAAACATGTTGTTATATCCATCTTTGATGCTTATGGAGATTTATATACACAACTCATTTCAACTTTTACAACACATCTTATATGAATAGTGGCTTACCCGCCACTCGGTAATCATTAACTGATAAATTCAACCATTTTCCCATGGCCCTTTGAAGTCTTTTGATGCTTTATAGGTGTTTAAGCTAACTTGGATTGTTATATTTGTTGTTTTCTTTATACAAACTAGATTAGTTTCCAACCTAGCAAGCATCTAGTGGCCTTCTCTTCTCTTTGACCACGTACACATAGCAGATTGATTTCCAAACCCGAAAAGCACCTAATGCATTCACTTCTCTTTGACCTTGTACACACACTGGATTGGTTTCCGAACCTGACAAGCACCGAGTGCCTTCACTTCTCTTTGACCTCATACACACACTGGATCAATTTCCAAACCTAGCAAGCACCCAACACCTTCACTTCTCTTTGACTTCATACAAACACTAGATCGATTTCAAAACACGACTAGCATCCAATGCCTTCACTTCTCGTTGACCTTGTACACACACTAGATCGGTTTCCAAACTTGGCAAGCACCCAATTTTTTCATTTATATTTGACCTCGTACACACACTAGATTGGTTGACAAATCTGGCAAGCCCCGAGTGCCTTCTCTTCGATTACCACACATTGGATCGATTGCCAAAATGACAAGCACCAAATGGTTGATATACATACATACATACATACATACATACATACATACATACATACATACATACATACATACATACATACATACATACATACATACATATATATATATATATATATATATATACACACACACACACACACATATATATGAGATAAAAATATGTATATATGATTAAGCCCAATCGCTACCCAAATGAATATGGGCACTACCAATCTTGATAATATTTGTCGACATGAATATAGGTGTATTCCACACCTTCGTAGGCCCAGATAGTCCCAAACCTGTCTGTTCCATACACATTATGCAACACAAGGGCCCAAATAGTCCCATACCTTCTTGACCCCAAAAAATTACACAATACATGCACATATACACAATTTACTAAAACACATACACATACACATGATACACACAACGAATGCACACATACAACACAATACACATAGCATAGTACGATATGTACACACCACTGTTTCCCAAACCAGAGACCACACTGTCTCTATCCACAAACACCAGATCACACTGCCTCTACTGCCTTTCCCACGCTTTGTCATAGGCATCCACAATTCAAATATAGGATTTGAGGTTTATTCAAGCTTCTCTCAACATGTCACAGATCACATTTCTTTCATCTAGTTGATATATCCTTCAACAGTCTCTATTTGTAACATAAACATGGGCATACTATAAGAATCATATTCTTATGATGTTAAAATCATAGTTCAACCATGCTACTTTTTCCCAATTGAGTCCTCACACAACCAAGAGTCTTGCACGCCATCCAAATTTACATCAAAATGAATTTAAATAATCATTCTTCTTCAAGAATGACTCTCGACAAAACTTGTTAGTCACAATGGAATTTACATATGTATATAAATATTGGCCTGATCATGGGCATTCTCCAAATATATATATATAATATTATTATATATATACTATATTATATATTATATATAAGATTATATTGCTACTATGGTTCACAATTCCACTGAGTGCCGCTACATTCACGGGTAACCTATTCAGGCAGATTCCACCTCAACCGGTCTTATCTGGTCCGGGCCCTAGACCACAAGGGTGTCGAGGAGATCTTGGACCCCCTGACCCATTTTACCCAATTGGAAAGGTTTACTTAGGCAATTTGAAAACTTCAACCAATTGATCTATCCCTTGGGTGGCTTATATAGTTATTATATATATATATATAATTCTATACTTCATAATATTTGCTTATGCTGGGTCCACAGTCTATCCTGCATCGTTGGCCGCTTACATTCACGGGTATATTCGTTAGGTCCATCCACCGGTAACTTTATCTGGTCAGGCCTAACCCAAGTGCGTGTCGAGGAGATTTGATCCCCGTGAACTCCCAATATTGCAAGGTACTTAGCAATGAAAACTCAACGAATTCGATTTTCCCTTGGGGCTTATATATATATATTATATATATATATATATATATTTAACTTCCATTTTTCCATTCTCATGGATACCATGCCAATGTCCATCATTCCCCATGAATAGACCAACCACTTGACCATCATTCTTTTTCTTTTCACATTGTTGTTATGCAGCAACTTCTGGCCACTTGTGTTTTTTCATAGACCCATTGTCATGTCTAGGAGTAACTCTTCAATATGTTTCAATATTGGCCTTTTTCTAGCCAATCTGCAAAGCTTGAAGTTCCTCATTGCTTGGAACTTGCTCATCTGATCATTATTCATCTCCATTGCATGCATACCTCTTTAGTTCTCTTTCACCAAAGCTTCATGGCCTCCCTACCGTTAGAAATTAAATAACAGAGCAATGGAACACATAAAATATTGTAGAAAAACAAACACAAAAAACCATAAACAAGAGAGACATAGATATATGTGGTTCACCCAATTTGGGCTATGTCCATAGAGAAACAACTGGTTATTTCGTTTATATTATCCAACAAAATGAAGGGATACAACCTACAACAAATCTGTTGTAACTTCCTCTTCACTCTCACATAGTATCCTCTCTTCTTCTCATACAAAATAATACACAACCACAATATAATTAGCTCATATAAACCAAGTGTTTCCTTCTAAGGAAAAAATCCCTAAAGTAACATAACTTCTATCGTCAGATCTTATGCCTAATGAATGACCCAGATCGACTATGAAATTACAATATTTTACAAGGAAAATTTTGTCTAATTTTTATCTTCGGGAGCACTGCCCCTGAACCCCTTCCAGGGGAGGTCTAGGTGGCTATTTCCACCCGCCCTAGACCCCCCCCAGTGAAAATAATGGGTGGGAAGTCTCCCCACACCCCCTATCAAGGACTGGGATCCAACCACTATTGAAACAAAAAACCTTTGAACAACCACGAAGATAATCAAGCTCCACACCCAACACTTTCCACCTTCACTCGATTTGTCTCAAGGCTTTAAGCCTTGAGTATGTAAATTAAAAACCTACCATAACATCAATAAGAAATGCAAGAGGCAAAATAAGAGGTAACATCACAAAAGAAGATAAAATCCATGATCACAATCATAGAGGAAACCACATAGAAAACAACATGGTAATGTATAAACCTAAAATCAAAATGATGGTAGTCATAGAAATAATAAATTAAGAACCACCACATATAGGCATTAACATAAATGAATCCCCAAAAGATAGGTTTTATCCCCTTGAGTCAAATGTTCATGGCACTTCAAGCCATGATACAAGTGTGCATAGTTATACATGTACCTATGCATATTCATAAACCACAATCAGTTTAAGACTTCTTTAAAAGGCTCACAACAACCTTGAAGTCTTGCATTCTACAAAATTTCATAGGGGATCTTTCAACACATACATATATATGTATGTCAAGGAATGCCCCCTCTTCCTACTCGTCATCCTTCACTGTTAATTCATGTCCCTTTGGCTTGTAGGGGCTGTTTTATTTCTTATTCTTCTTCCTATGGGCACAATCCTTTCTTAGATGCTCTTCTCCACAACACCAATAGGATATTATCTTCCTCTTTTTTAGCCTCATGAGGCCTCTGCTTTCCATTACCATTTTTCATTTCTGAGGTTTCATTTTGATATGTCATTTCTCGCAACTATTTTTTCAGTTCAACATTCCACTCAGCTAACTTTGGCTATTTTTGGGTGAGCTTTCTAAGTTATACCCTGTAGCTCTTTAATTTATCTTCCAAGTCCTTGAGCTCAACCTCAAAATTTATGAAGGTTCTCTTCCTTTGGAGGGATGTCCCTCTTTCTCATTCTTGATGGAATTGGTCCATATCCTGCTACACCATAGGACAATACATGTTTCCTTTCACTGCTACTGAGTATTGCTATGTTTTGCCACACACATTCAACTTCTAGTGAATTAATAGATATAAACAAGTATACTAGTTGCTTTGCCCCATTGTTCTGATCATGCTACCCTACAACTGCACACATGTCTCCATTTAAGTATTAGTCACATGTCCCAAAATCCAGGACATAAATATTTCAACAAAAGTTTCAAAAACCATAATTTCTACATGCACATGCACATATCAACTCATTTATAACCATTCTTTTAGAAGAATTTAGTTTCTTTGTTAAGTCCAACTATAATTGGAAACCAACTACTATGCTAAAATCAACATCATTAGTTTCATTCAGTCTCTATATTGAGACCCAAAACAACAATTTAAATTCAACTCTTATACCAAGGCTAGTAATTAGGACATCTGCAATCTTAAGGAATTAATTAGAAACCCTTTAACACATCGACATTATTTCATGTTTAATCATGTCTTTACACAATTAATTTTCATACTTTTACCCAAAATTATCAACATTGATTACTATGAGCCTCTTCTTCGAGACCCCTATTATTACCAACTAAATCAACCTTTTAAATGGAAGGTGTGTCAACCTTCATGGGCTTCATTCAATCTCTTTACTAAGACTGTCGCCACTAATCAAAAGGTAAAATTTTCCACCAGAAACCTAAGTGGCAAGTATATTCAACCTCTTCATGTGAGGCCAACAACAACAAGCATATGATTGACTATCACATGCAACCAAATCATTGACATATTCAACCATGTCCTCATCATCTGGGCTATATATCCAGTTGATTTGTCCACTATACTGGAAGAATACCCATATGGATAAGATAAATATTTAGTGAAGAAGATGGTGTTACACACGGGACTCCTGATGACTCAATATAAAATCTATTATGCAATCTCTTTCTCTAGCAGGGTTACAAATTCTCCATCTACAAATTCTATACAAGGCCCTTGCCTTTTAGTTCATTTAGTTCAGGTATTGATCATGGATGTCCTATCTCATAATGAGATGACATTCTTACAAGATTCAACCAATCATTTTCATCTATCACATACCATTCCTCAAATAGGGGAGACATTAACCACGAATATAAGCATTCATAAAAGAAATTTCCATCAATATAAAGAAAAGGACAATCTCCACTGAGGATCTATGTCATATAACGACCAGGTGATGGGGCTCCCCCATCCTAGTTAATATATTCATGTAAATATCACTTTACAATGTATAACTTTTCCCATTTGTGCAATATATCATAAGTGTGCATATAGTTTCACAATTAATGGATATATATATATATAGTCACCCGACACCTACATGCAGAAGCAATTATTAACCAAGGAGGAAAAGCATTGATAAGGTGGAACATAACATCAACATATAGGGAACAATCAACCTCTACTAAGGTTCTTAGCCTCCTATAACATACATATCATGGGAGTTCCACATCCCAACCAACATATAATACATATGCCTACAATTCATGGAACCAAGCAATATTGTATAAAATACACATCACACAGGGGTTCTTCCCCAAGTCCCTCAGACCTTATGGACATAATTCTCCCAAGAATACAAGATCCCATCACTCAACCAATGGTAATGATATGCTATTATTACTCACTACACTACATGTAGTTCTACAAAATTAAAGTGAGGATAGCTTCCAAGGCCATAACCACCAGTTGTCCAACCTTTAAGAGGCCAAATAGAAATTGCATGCATTGCCGAGGCATTTATCAAGTCAACCTATCAATCATCCTTGCAATTAATATGTAATCCAAATCAATACTAAGAGTAGATGCCATCATACTCACATTCAGATACTATGCTTAGAGTCGAGCTCCATCCCCAAACCAAAGACCCGTGCATATTTACTATACAAGAAATACATCATTTATAGACCAACTTTTAACACCTAAACATTTATTTAGTTAATTTCTAAAAAAATCATTATGAGGCCCTTTACTCATATAACCTGATAAATCGAGTTCCGACTCATTAGCCCATGATAAAGTCCATCCAGTCTCAATGTTGAACTTGGATGCTCTAATACCACTTTGTAACATAACCCCCTCCTAATCCCCTACAAAACACTGGTTAGGAGGAGGATAGTTACTATGTTAACCCAAGATCCAAGGTGTTGTTATGGAAATGGGATCTAAAAATTTAGATCTTTCTAACTCACTTAAAGCCCGAATTTGATATTTCCATTGCATTTGTCTCATCGAGATAATTCAGTGATATAAAATTTTACTTCAATCCAACCTCTAGATCAAAATATTAGACCATTAAAGTTCCCGTGAATTAGAGGACACCACATCACAGTCTTGGCCACATGGCATCCATGTGACCACACCCCCTAGCTAACCCCACGCCACATGGCAATTAATTATTAGTTACTGACCCGTTCATGGGTTTGGGTTCTAAAACCCCACACTAGACATTAAAATTAAAATTATATGTGTGTGTGTGTGTGTGTCTGTATATATATATATATATTACTGACCACACGACGGGTCGTTACCTGCCGCCAATCTTCCCGTCACCTGGGCTCTATTACCCGACCCATTGCAATTGCACACTTAACATTTTCTCTGGGTTTGACGCGACTATGGGTTTGCACATCCTCCATCCTCCAATGGATGGGTTGTTGGGCCCGTGTGTATGCCACCGTAACCCGTGCTGTCATCATCTCGCTACCCTCAACTTACGTCTTGCTTGCAATCCAAGAATTCTGTCAATGGGAGGACCATTAATGTTGAAGTAACTCATTGATAAGAGATCCATCTGCACATAGGTTATTGACAAGAGTCTCAACATCATGCAAGATGTTGACAAGAGGGTTGTGGCAAGTAAGTTTTCAACTAGAGCGCCACTGACGAGTGAGTTGTTGAAAGCAGATGCTCATTGTAGCTTTTGATGTTGATGAAATCTCAATTAATAAAGTTGTTGTTGACAATGAGAAAATGCTTGCATAAACACCATATGGACTAGTAAGAGCGTTACGTGTAAAATACAACAATTTATCAAATATCCATTAAATATTCACTTATTCTATGTTTATAACAAAGATATTGTTTGAAATTCAAAATAATTAAGGGGAAAACTATGAATGCTTAATGGGGGATTACATCCAGTAAGTTGTTGTGTTGGTTAGATAAACCAAACTCCAAATCAATCATATGGTTCAATAACATCAATTATCAACTTCAAACTCAGTTTCATGGATGTATATGACAACTTACAATCTATATGTCAAGCCTCTGAAATAACTCTTTTGCATACCTACTTTGTAAAAGGAAAATGTTGTTTTTATTCTACCATACTTCTAAGACTAAGATACAATATGTAATGCTCAAAATTGTTTCTCAAAAATACAATGTAATTTTTCTTCACATATTAAGTTTTCAAAAATTTCTATAATGATTCAATTATAAATAAATAGTGTCCCCGCACCACTTTTATCAACACTTGTTAAAATATATTTTCTATATAATTATCTCATAGTATTGATATATACATTTTGATTATATATATGAGTTGAATTGATAAAAATCTAAAATTATCTTTATCATATATATTTTTATTCAAATCCATAAAAAATAAAAAATAAAAACTAAAATAACAAAACTATAAAATATTAAAATTTTAATAAAAAATATAACATAACATTCATAACTTCTTTTATTAAATAACTAAAAAAAAATATTTACAACAACTGAAAATTAATAAAAATAAAATATTATTATTAAATAAAAATAAAATATTATCATGTTTTTAGAAATCAATATCACTACGAAAACATAATTTTATTTAAAAGTCACACATTAACTAAATATCAAATCTAAAATATATATAAAACTTCTTTTCCTTTTGACAGAGAAAGTCTTCCATATTAACCATTCCTATTCACTTCAATTTAGAAAACCCTTGAAACTATAAATTAAATTTATATTAATTTATAATAAAAAACATTTCTTACAAAAAGTACATCCTCCAAACATATGGGATCCTCTCATGATTAAACAAGATTGGATATGACTTACAGTGCAAACAAGGATGGGCCATACTTTCCACTGAAGCCAAAAAAGCAAATCTATACAATCATTAACTATTAGTTTAGTTGGACCAAATTAAGCACCTACAAAGGTCAATGTCTTTAGGCCAATGGTCAACCAATACTGTCCCAATCTAGTTACAGTCTAGTTCACTCAAGTAACCAATCATAAGAAATGATGGCCTTTTTCTTTTGTTTGAAAACAATACCTTCCATGAGATACTATATGATCTCATGTCCATGGGTACATTATCCTTATTGCTTATTATAAGATAAAGTGAGACATGGAAAAGTACAGGCCACCTCCACTTGTATGCAATAGAGTCAATAACAATCTAAATCTTTCAGTATAATCTATTGATGTGACAAAGTCGGTTGGGAAAGGTACTAAATACTTTCTGTATCCATGATTTGTGGCAATCTATCTTTGATTGCCCTTGCCCTTACCTATCCTTGTAATTTTTTATTTCAGTGTCTTGGGTACAGTTAGTCAAATATTTTATAACATGCAGGGAACTTTTGAACTTGAAATCCTTAGGAGGCCAAAGCACTCGTTATTTATCATGCATTTCAAGGTAGTTTGATTTTACTTGTATTAATGGGAACCATAATTCTAGATCACCATTTCAAATATTATTATATTTTTAATGATATTTTAAAGATTCAGTCTGTGATTATGAGAATCATGCATATATTTGATCTCCTGTACTTCATATTATCGTTATGATGTTTAGTTGCCTATGAGTGTACAAGTTATCATTATTTTGGTACAATCAAATATCAGTCTTTTGAGGATGCAACTTTATCATGTGAAATTGTACTCAATGGGGTGGAAAAATAGGTTTAAATGTGGGATATATGGAGTCATGAATATAGATTTAATAATATTATGTAAATAAAGGAGTAAGATGTTTTAAATTTTATATTTTATCAAATGTAAAAGTAAATATCTTATTACTATTGAAAGATAATTTTTTGATATTTTTACAATTTATAAGAAGAATATGGAGAGGATTTGTTTGCATTTATGTATACATAATTAGTGCAATCCATGTTTCACATGTTCGTTTCTTTTTAAAAGTAATTTTAAAAACTACCTCAATATCGTATTTGTGGTTTTACATTCTTTGTAAGTAATAATAAGCCAAGATTCAAAATAGATACTAAGTGTTGTTATGGATGATGACAAAATCAACTTGGAAGCAAGGCATGGAGAAAAAAGGATTTAACAAAAGTCATTGTTATAGGATAAAAAGATTATTGGAAAGTCTTTATGTACCATGCATGAGAAGGAACTTTTCAACATTAATAGATAAATGATCCAAGAAAAAAAGGAAATTATTTCACCAAGAGTTTCAATTTGAGTGGAAGAGATATGTTATGCTATTTGTAGCATTAATAAATTAAAATGGAAAAGAAATGACATTCGAAGTTTATTGTTAGAAGAAAGCGAAAAAATGGGGGAAAATGACATAAATTTTTCATCTTATTTTAAATAACATAGAATCATCTTCATCCATGAGGTTTAAGTAATGAGAGATTAGCACTTGGGATATTTATCATTTTTAGGCTTAATTAAAATAGATCTGGGGTGTCAAATACCTACAACCTACCCCAATTTTTCTTTGAAAATTAAGTTCCTCCCAACTTTGCTTCGACAAATGAGGTCATATAGCATTGTCTTACCTCAATTGTTGGGGCTTGGTCAAAATGTGTCTACTACAACCATACTACACCTCTTCACTTAAGGTTTGCCCATAAATTCTCATTAACCTATAATTTATCAAATGCAACTAAGTCCAATTCAACCAAGTTCATTCAACAATAGGAACACATCCAACCATGACCTTTAAAACACCTTAGTAATGCTTTAAAACTTAGCCAACTCAAATCAAAGAAAAAAAACAATAACATCCAACCTAATTGTTATTTTTTAAATAACATAGGTTCATGTTCATCCATGATGTTTAGGTAATGAGAGATTAACACCTAGGATATTTATCATTTTATGCTTAATTAAAATAGACATGGGTGGAACATTGTCAGACTTTATAGGATTTTTTTGACCTAGAGCGCTCTGCAACTCTCTGCCCATGTTCAGACCTGCGCATCTGACCACAGATGCCGCTCCCATCAAAGCCGTTAGCAGCAGTAGCGACAGCGCCTGACTGCGCACTACATCATGTCCTCCCATCAGGGAGGGGCAGGTAACCAACCCTCCCCTCCTCTGAGCGATCCTCTCAGAGCTGACGGCGCACCAGTGATAACCCAGGCCTCTCAGAATCTTAACACCGAGCCAGGACAAAGTTCTGAACAGCCAGTCGTTCCAAAACTGAATGCATGCATTGATGAAGAAATGCCAGAGAGTCCAAAGGCGTCACCACCACGGACAAAAACGACTACATGCATCCCCAAAGCACCGGAAAGAATCAAAGTGGAGCTTCCAAGCCACAGAATCAATGGCGAAATACAGTACATGAAGGACCACGCGCTCATTGGGAAATTTTTAGGCTTCTGGCCAACGGAAAAAGCCTTGCATGGCTGGGTGGCCTCCAAATGGAAACCAAAAGGACATGTCTCCCTGCTTCTGGGTCCTAAAGGCTTCTTCACAGCAATATTCACCTGCCTGGAGGACAAAATAAGAGTATTTGAGGGTGGCCCCTATTTCTTCAACTCAACAGGTCTCTTCTTACGGGATTGGAAACCCCAATTCAACCCAGACACCGAAGACCTCAGCCATGCACCTGTCTGGATACGCATGTATTCCTTACCCACGGAGTATTGGAGAGAAGAAACTCTACAGGACATCGACAACCGCATTGGAACTTTCATCAAGGTGGCAGAGGAAACAAAAAATCGAAGATTTACCTCCTATGCAAGGATCTGTTTCCAAATGCAACTCAAGAAGACCCTCGCAGATACGGTAAGCCTCTATCATGATGATTATGAATGGATTCAACCTCTTGATTATGAACATATCCCATTTCGCTGCCGCAAATGCCATGAACATGGACATCTGTTCAGGGAATGCCCTCTGAATGTCTAGATCCAATCCACCATCAATGAGATCTCCAAAGACTCAGAGGGGTTTGTCAAAGTCCCCCACCGCCGTAGACATGCCAAGAAATCGAATGCAGCCCCCTCATCGTCCAATGGGCAAAAAGATGTCCCCCTGGCCATAAGAAATTGGACTCCTCGAACAGATACCAGATTCTCACCCCGCAAGATCCCTCTTACCTTCCGCTTCAAAAAGACTCTCAAGCCTCTCAGGCACCTCCTTCTGTTGATTCTCTCCCTCAAAATACTCTGCGCCCCTTTGCTTCGGAGATAATCGGTGCTTCTCTTAACTCAAAGTTAAAAATGCCAGTGATAGAAACAGATTTACAGCCCTCAGATATGGATCTAGATGCTGCTCTAGCTCTCAGCCTGCATGAGGGGACCCTAGAAGACCATTTGAGTACTCCCATCACCATGGAAGAAGACATAGAGAATGTAAGCTTGGATGGGCTAGACATTCACAAATTGGAAGATGCTTGCAAGCAATAAGCATACACAACCATCCCCCCTGGGGAAATAGAAAGACTGGAACGGGTACTGAACAAAGCTCAGCACAAGAAATGCCTAGGAATACAAGCAGGCAGTCCATGGGATGGAAAAAAAATCCTAAAAGAGATGAAGAAAAGAGGGCGCAAAACAGATCTGCAGAGAACAATCATATTAGGATAACAACTAATGGAATTTGGAAGATTCCCGAAATTAACAAGGTTCTACAAGGCCCTCCCCCATAGTTCCTCATGAAGCTTATCTCTTGGAATATGAGGGGGCTCAACGGTTCCTCAAAGCACAGAATGCTAAAAAACATGATACAGACAGAAAAACCGGCAGTAGTCTTTCTCCAGGAAACCAAGAGCACCTCCACGGCACTGGAGCATCTCTTCAATAAAGCTTGGAGTGGAAGTCAATCTGTTTCTACAGATGCGTTGGGCGCATCAGGAGGCTTAGCCATAGTTTGGAATCCGCAGATTCTGCTATTGCAAGACTTCCATGAGACCCGCTGTTTCATTCAGGCCATGCTTCATCTCATTGGTACGGATATCCATGGGCATCTCACCAATGCTTACTTCCCCCAGGATCAGCAACTCAAATTAAAAGCCCTGGAATCGTTAACAAGCTTAAATTCATCCAGGCGCTTCCCCCTGTGGATCAGTGGAGGCGACTTCAATATGCTCACTCACCTAGAGGAAAGAAAAGGAGGACGAATGAAGCTGGAAGAAGACAACACCAGATTCAAGGACTTCATTAGTAGTAACAATCTTATCGATGTCAAAACCTCTAATGGCATTTATACCTGGACGAATAAGCGTAGAGGTGTTCACAACATCGCCTCTCGACTTGACCGATTTCTGCTCTCAGATAATGCCATACATCTGGGAGGGGACTTCCATGCCTCCATTCTGCCTCAAGGGGGATCGGATCACTGGCCCATCATGCTGCAATGGACCCGACCTGGAGATCAAGGCAACATACCTTTTCGCTATGAAGCCTTTTGGACCAGTCACCCAAACTTCAAGGAAGTAGTCCAGACTGCTTGGAAAACCTTTACTCCTCCAGATGGCGCCAAAATGTACAAGTTTCAACAGAAACTAAGACATCTTAAGCAAGTGTTGAAGGCCTGGAACAAGAACCATTTTGGCAACATCACAGAATCCAGGAAACAACTAGAGCAGGAATTCAGCATTCTTCAGCAAACTATCATCACAGAAGGCAGAACGGAGGAACTAGCCAATAAAGAACAAGCCCTTTGGAAAACCTTAGCAGCAAGAAGATCGCAAGAGGAAATCCTCTGGTGCCAAAAGTCCAGAATAAAATGGCTCAAGGAAGGGGAAAAAACACCAAATTCTTCCATCGAACCACGATCCAGCGAAGAATGCACAATAATATAGTCTTCATCAATAACAATCAGGGGGAGAAACTAGAGAGGCATGAAGACATGGAAAAGGAGCTCAGAGATTACCTTCAGGACACGCTCACAGAGCAAACCAGAAGCAGAAAAGCTGCTATCCAAGAGGTCACAAGGCACATTCCAAAGCTCATCATAGCCGACCACAACAGAAACCTTCTTCAACCGGTCTCCATGTAAGAGGTGGAGGATGCAATGGCGCAGCTAAAAGACGGTAAGGCTCCTGGTCCAGATGGCTTTACCTCTAACTTCTTTCATGAATTTTGGGATCTCATCAGAAACGAAGTCTGGGATCTGGTAGAGGAATCCCGCTCGATGCATTGGCTCCTCCCTTCCCTTAACTCCACCTTTATAGCACTTGTGCCCAAAGGGGAGGAAGCCAACACGCCGGATAAATTCAAGCCCATCGCCCTCTGCAATGTCATCTACAAGCTCATCTCCAAAGTTATCGCCAATAGACTCAAACCCTTGCTGCCTCTTCTCATTCTACCAGAGCAAACGGGGTATGTAGAAGGTCGCCAAATTTTAGATGGCATCATCCTTTCAAATGAGGTTATCCACTCCTTAAAGATTCTCAAAAAGCCAGGTATGTTAATGAAGCTTGATCTATCAAAAGCTTTTGATAAGCTCAGTTGGGAATACATTCAGCATATGCTTCTTGCCTTTGGTTTCTGCCCCACCTGGACTCGCTAGATAATGAACCTCATATCTTCTCCTAGCTTCTCCATCCTGCTCAATGGCTCTCCCTCTTGGCCCTTCCGCTCATCTCGCGGCATAAGGCAAGGGGATCCCCTTTCCCCTTTCATCTTCATCCTTATGGCGGAAGGTCTCAGTCGTCTGCTGCATCATGCTATTACCTCAAAGACCACTAAAGGCATTGCATTACATGGCCTCCCACCATCATCACACCAACAGTTTGTAGATGACATAATGCTCTTTGGATATCCCTCCTCTGCTGAAGAAAACTCCTTTAAGACCCTGCTTGATCTGTTCTCTGAAGCTTCTGGCACTTCTATAAACGCTTCTAAATCTCAGCTTTTCTTTTTCAATACCCCTGTCTCCACTTAGAGAAATATTGCCAGAATCCTAGGTTTTTCTATTGCCACGCTTCCCTCCAAATATTTGGGCTCTCCTCTTATGCTCTCAGCTCTTAAACATGCATCGTGGAGAGCGCTATTGGATAAACTCAAAGCCTGACTCTCTTCCTGGACGTATAGGTCTCTCAACATTGCCAGCCGTCTCACCCTGATCAAATCTGTGCTACAAACCATGCCGCTCTATCTCTTCTCTATCCTTGCAGCCCCGAAATGGGTCCTCAAAGGCATACGCAATCTGCAGCGGAACTTTCTTTGGGGCTCGTCGGGTCTAAATAGGAAATGGGCCTTAGTCAAATGGTCAGAGGTCTGCCAACAAAAGACCATTGGAGGATTAGGTCTAAGGGACCCGCTGCACAACAACAATACCATGGGCGCAAAGGTTTGGTGGAATTGGCTTGTCAAACCACAAGTTCCATGGGCGAAGCTCTGGCAGGCCAAATATGCGTCTGGCAGTGGATGGAAGGATCTGATAAGATTCAATCCAAGCAGCACAAGCTCAATGATCTGGAATGCAGCAAAAATTCATAGCACATTCATTCAAGATCATAGTTTTTGGGAAGTAAGGTCAGGGGATTCAGCGCGTTTTTGGGAGGACTCTTGGCAGTAGCTCCCGACGCTAGCCTCAATCTTCCATAAACCGCTTTGGCAAACTCATATGCAATGCAATAACTTGGCAGGCATAGCACAATTCTGGCAGCAGAGTGAAGGTACAGACCATCAACAATGGAAACCAGCTAGTACCTGGCAGGAGGATTGGTAAGGAGAAGACTATGAAGACATTGAACAAGAATTACAGCACAGGAAGATCAAAAAGTCAAATAAGCAGGACAGACTAAGGTGGGGCCACACAATGAGAGGAATTTTCACAACAAAGGAAGCATACAATCTGAGGTATGCCCAAAACTCCGCCGGCAAAGATCAGTTATGGTGCAACATCTGGCAATCCACTATTTGGCCCAAAATCTCCATCTTTTTATGGCTTTTAAGCAAGAAAAGAATCCTCACCTGGGACAATATGCTACGAAGAGGTTTCATTGGCCCATCCCAATGCCCAAATTGCTCTCAGCACACAGAGTCCATCCTGCATCTAATGGAAACATGCCCCCTGGCGACTCAACTTTGGAATCTAATTGATAGGTGCACTCAAAGATTTGGAAATCGTCAAGGGAATATAGCAAATCTTCTGCGGAATTGGCCCAAGACGCCTTATCAAAGCCCGCTGCTGAACGCACTCTGGACTCTCATCCCAGGTTTTCTCTATTGGACCCTCTGGAAGGAGAGAAATAACAGAGTTTTCAATGACAAAAAGCGCCCTCTTGAGATTCTGTGGACTCTTCTAAAGCATAACCTTCAAGAGACTTTAGCGCTCAGATCCTGGCAAGAAACGGACTGGCCTTCGTCACCCCAAGAGATAACCATTTGGAAGTCTTGGGACATTCATGTTTCTTACACACACCATCCGCCCACTCGAATGATAAACAAGACGGTCTCCCCTTCTCATTGGTCCCCCCCAGCTCGAGCCTCCTTCAAGCTGAATTTCGATGGTGCAGCTAAGGGGAATCCAGGACCTGCAGGATATGGTGGTGTCATACGCAATGACCAAGGGCACATCCAGCATGTCTTCTTTGGATCGATTGGAAATGATACCAATAACGTTGCTGAATTGGAAGGGCTATGGAAAGGTTTATGCATAGATGACCAGCAGGGCTTCTATCCGTTGACAGCAGAAGGCGACTCCCAGATCCTAATCAACGCAACTATCAGGATTCAAGCAGGTACACTTGCAACCAAAGTTGCCTCTAGCTGGAGATTGCTCAACAGACTAGAATCACTGGAAGCGCGGCTCAAAAGACCCAACAGCATCACTTTCCAGCATGTTAAAAGATCCACCAATAAGGTCGCTGATTAGTTAGCCAATCAGGGAGTCGATCTGAATAGTCACCCCTACTCAGGTAAGCTCAATGACACATCAGATACTCAACTACAACATGTTTGCCTATTATTGGCAACTCAGGATCTTCAACCCCCGGCTGCGGGTGAATGACAGCACAGTTAATGAGCAGGCGGCGTCATTTAATGACAAGTGGCCGCCAGCTCAGGACAGATGGGCCGAAGACTCGCGAAGGAGTCCGGCCAGAGTTAATGCAGGTGGGCTCTCTCAAGTTGGCAGGGGTATTAGGTTGCCGAGAGGCTGCATTTCGACGCCGAGGGGAAGTCATTCGCGAGGTTCAGGAGAGCGAATCTCTGGTTGTCTGGTTGAGCGGGGTGTCAGGCTGCGGAATTCTCTGGTTTCAAGAGTGAGAGGTGAGGGGAACTGTCTGAGAAAGCTGGTGAGAGGCAAGCGTAGCTCTGCTGAGCGAAGCTCTGGTTGTCTGGTGAGCGAAGCTCTGGTTGTCTGGTTGTCTGGTTGTCTGGTTTCGTTAGGGAGAGGAGTACTCAATTCTTGGATGTCTGCCCGGTGTGGGAGGAAGACTGTTCATCAACCTTGGCCCTCAGCTCTTGAGGCCTTGGTTGCGAGCCTGAAACACCTGAGAACTTGGGCTGTCACTTTAGCATGGTGCGGCACTGTCAATGACCGAATTCTGATCTGCGCAGCGTCGCCGTCTCCTAGGTACCTGGTTCGAGGGGCATTCCCGGGGCGCACTACACTTTTTGGGTGTGGGTCGGGTCAATTAGCTGGGATAAACTCTCCGGGTGCGGTTCTGTATCAGGCCTGGCCTCTGTCCTGGGAGGTAAGAACTGACATCCAGCTCTTGAAGAGTCTGCGTCCTTTGGTTAGTTTTGGCGCTGAATCATGCCACGTGAACGGCAATGTGGAGCCTGTCGGCGTGGTGGCTCAAGAGGTAGAGCCCGAGTAAGGGCCTCTTCACCACAGTCCTCTGTGTCCTCAGAGGAAATTCTCTCTCCACAAGCACGCACAGGGAGAGGGCGAGGCAGAGGGCGGGGTAGGTCAGCGGTATGTCCCTTTGGCGGGCATCCATCAACCCGTTTCATGTTCCCCTGCACCCTGGACAATGCTGTGTATTTCATCTCAGTGCGCATTGAAAAATGCGAGCACCAAGACCGACCTGGAGCCCCAGCTGATCCAAGGCCACCCTCGCCTGTTCAGGGTCAGCAATTACAGTCTCAGGAAGCCGAGGGTGAGGTGGCGAGGAACCAAGCTGGACCAAGCAAGCCTGAGAGGAACACCGCGCCTTACACCGACACGAGTGCCTCAGACTCCTACGGCTGCCCGGTGGTGGAGGAGCCACACGGCACATTCATCAGCCCGATGGTGGAGGAGCCTCCAAATCCTCACACCTAAGAGCGCGGTCTGGACTTCTGTGGTGGTATGGCTATGTTCTGTTCATTTTTGGAAGTCATCAAAGCTGCACCTGTCGATTTTGGGAGTCCGTCCATGTCTATGTTTATTTCTGCAAAGTCTGTGTCAATCATGCTATGTGCATCCGTGTCTGTAATGTCGGTTCTATCTTATCAGTTCAGCGTCTGTAAGCACTTTTTCAGTATTGTAAGGGTCTGCAACCTCCTCCCTCGCGCTGCAGGGAGTGGTAGGTTCAGTTTTGTAGTCTTCAGTATAGCTATGGTTCTAGTTGGGGAAAAGAGGATAGTCTCACAGTCCTCCCTCTCAGGCTCAGTTTCAGATTCAAAATGTCAACCTGTCCATGTAGCCAATTTTTGGCGGAAAATGTAACCCTCTGTAACTTTTTGTATTATAATAGAATAGTCCGATTTAAAAAAAAAAAAAATAGATATGGGTGTCACATGCCTACAGTCCGCCCCACTTTTTATTTGCAAACTTTAGTTCCTCCCAACTTTGTTTCAACACATGAGGCCATGTGGCATTGTCTTACCTCAACTACAGGGGCTTCACCAACATGTGGCTACTACAACCAAACTACACCTCTTCACTTAAGGTTTGTCCAAAAAATTGCCTTAAGCTATAATTTATCCAATGAAACTAACTCCTATTCAACCAAGTTCATTCAACAATAGGAACACTTCCAATAATGGCCTTTAAATTACCTTTACAATACTTTAACATTTGCCAACTCAAAGCAAAGCAAAACACAGTAACATCCAACAATCATAAAGAGTGCACAAAACACAAGTATAGGTGACACCCAAAGCACGTGCATTAAAATTCTTTATGAAGAATGTCATAAGTTTACAACAAGGGATTTTGCAACCACCTTCTTACAACTCTATTACGGATGTACAAAGATTCTAAGGCAAATAGCATTCTACCTACTTCTCAATAGACTTTCACAACCCAACCCATGAAGAAATTGCACGTCTTCCTCCTACGAATCATGTTTTCTTCTTATTCTCATCCAATCAATGTAATTCACCCTATTATGCCTAACCCTAAACTTCACACCATTGTAGAGGTACTTTTACACTCTTGGTTATTTGTCTTTGCATGACTACCTTCACATGGTGTACATTGCACCGGGTGCAAGTGGGAGGGGGGCGAGGAGTCACAAAGGGGATGGAAACCCTCCATGTTTGAGGAGGACAAATGATAAGTGAAGCCCCCCCTACTCGAGGAGTTCATAGGAGGGCGAAAGCTCCCTTGCACGAGGGTTCAGGGGCAACAACCTTGAAAAACAATTGGGCAATTTTTTTGCGTCCATTCTTTTTACAAATTTTCACATATAATTTTCTCCTTTAGCACTTCTGTTGTGTATCGTGGTTTATCCCATTGTTTTTTAGTTTCAGTTAAGGAACTATGGTTTTATTTTAATCCAAGGTAAATGGATTCATTGTTTATGGATAAAAAATACATGTATACATATACATATTGATTATAAAGAAGAATATACTAAAAAATCTTTCTGCTTTTCCTTGTTTGCATTTTTAGGGTAAAATTTCTATGTTAATAGTATGCGCTTGTCATTGCATCTTTTCTATTTTACTAAGAACCTATTTACAACAATTAATTGTATAGGGTTAAAACCTACATTTGGTATCAAAGTAGTTTTGGTTTCAAGGGGATGCTTTGGTGGCTAATGGGTTTTGCTAGGCTTGTGGTAGACCCTGTACATTGGGAGATCTATGGAATTGGTTCTTGTGGTGAAAGGAAATGGCGACTAGTACAAAGATAGAGATCAAGATATAATATGGACAGATATTTGAGCTATGGAAGCTCAAAATGAAAGATTTATCAACAGAAAAAGATCAATGGATTGTTGTGGAACTAAGTACTTTACCAACAGGGATATCAATAGAAGACTGGACCAAGTTGGATTGAAAGGAAAAGAGCATAATACAACCGTCCTCTTAGATTTAGTATTATTGATTGTTTCATAAGAAGCTACAATGAAGGAATTGTGGAACAAGTTAGGGAACTTGATCAATTTAAGTCCCTAGTGAAAAAAATGTTCCTACAAAAGAAGTTGTATAACCTGAGGATGAAAGATGGAAACTCATTGACAAAACTTCTAAATACCTTCAATACTATGGTAAGTCAGTTACTATTTGTGTTATTAAAATTTTAGATGAACATAAGTGTATCAGTTTGTTGTGTTCTTTACCAGACTCATGGGGTAGTTTTGTTGTTGCCATAGGTAGTAACACAACTATTGTTTTGATGATACATTCTCATCCTTATTATTAGAGGAGACGAAACAAAAAAATATGGAAAGTTAGAACATATATTCATGTCTATAAGAGTATGCCCCCAAAATAGAAATAAAAATAAGTCTTCAAGTGGAAGATCTAAATCTCCCAGAAAATTTGTAAAGGTATTTTGGAGATGAGAAAAGAAAGGGACTTACAAGAAATATTATAAATCCATAAGTGTTGAGGGAGGGAGGGGATCTAATGATGCTCATTCTATAGAAGTGAAAACCTCCTCAAATGAAGAATAGGACATGTATTTGTCTTCTTCAAGTACACATGTAGATCGTGAAGCATGGTTGGTCAACTTATGTGCATCCTTTCATATGACTTCTCACAAGGAGTCGTTTTGTGAGTATGAAATATATGATAGTGGTGATGTTTTCTTATGAGTTGAATTGAAAAACTAGAATCATAGGATGAGGAAAACTAAAGTTGAAGCTCATATATGGAAGGATGAGAACACTCCCTAGTGTTCTGCACATCCTAAGGTTATCCAAACATTTGATTTCTGTAACCAAGATGAGCGATGCAAGTGTAAAAATAGTGTTTGAAATTGATACATGTAAGATGATTTAAGGAGCAATGGTATTTCTTACTAGAGTTTAGATTGAAACTCTATATAATTCGTTGTGAAGCACTATTAGTGATGGGTTACAAATTTTGTTATTCCTAAGAGTGGAGTAGAAGTAGGGAAAACTCCTACAACCTCTAGAGGTACTACACAGAAAATACCTTCTAGCAAAGGTTATAACAAAGGTTTTTAGTGTTATAAAATTGGAAAAATTTGTCAAAAAAACATCCGCTAAAACATATGTTTGTGATAGTGGATTTTTTAGTGGATATTATAATAGAACTTCATCACAATTGAAAAAATTTGGGCAGCCGGAGGTTTTAGCGGATGTTTTTTTGTGGTGCGCTTCATGGAACAAGTAACACCGATGTGCTACATATATAAAAGCACTACGGTACACACATAACTAAAATCACTAATGCATTGAACGCAAAGAATGCCATTGTGTGAACTATATACCGCTCCAGTGCTTATATATCAAAAAAGGCTCCAGGGCATTCTTTTAAGGAATGGCACCGGGGCATGCAAAAAATATTGCAGTCTAGGTGCTTTTCTTTAAACTCGCAATGCCGATGCATATTGTTAGTATAAACGCACCGATGTGTTAGGGATATAAAAGGACCGATGTTGTTAATTTTAATAATTAATGCACCAAGGCTGTAAATAATATTTTGTAGGGCCAGGGTGTTAGTTCTATGAAAGCATTGGTGCGTTAAGAATTACAATGGACTGGGGGGTTAATTGCAAACAACACCAGTGCTTGAATAACTAAATGCCTTTTTGCATTATGATAATTATTATCCTTATGGTTTTATGTTGAATTTATGAAGTGTAATTTATTAATTATAAATTGGACTTGTTAAAAGAAGGTCTATATCATTAGAAGTAATTATCAGTATTTTAGAAATTTGTGCTTGTATCTACTACACTTGAAAAACCAACAAGAAAGAGGCATTCAATTCGCCTCATGCTAGGTTCATTTCCCTATATTCTATGTAGAAAGTGGTTCTTTCAGGAGGTAATTTGAAGCCAATTTATCATGGATATTTTAGTATGGAATTCAATGGATTCAGGGCAGAATAACAGAATTCATGACGGCTCTCACAATTATGGCATTGGGCTCCCTCAAGGTGATCCAGGTGGATATTGGTGGCCACCTGCCAAGTCCACATGGACCCCCACCATTGCCTTTGTCAGCATTTTCAGTTTCCTTAATTGTAGCACAACTTACTATTTTTAGCAGTTTTTCGGGTCCTGAACTTCCGGAGCCGTTTTGAGGCCCTAAACGACGTTTTTTGGGATCCCAGGGGCAACACGGGTCCATGGCACATGGACCGTGTTGCCGTTCCAACAATGATAGTGCTCGAATAGATCATTCTAATGAGCTATTGTACGCGTCAAACGGAGATCATATGCTAAAGTTACGACCCCGGGAAGTTGATGTACCAACTTACCCCCAAACGGGGCCCACAGTTTGGCGTTTCATCTCCTAGGGTTAGGTTTTGGAATGTTAAGTTTTTTTTCATTGTTTCTCAACAATAAATAGGCCTTCGAGCCTCATTGTAAGTCAGTTCAGAGGCATGTAGCCCACACATCTCTTCTCAGAGATAGCTACCATCGCCCTAGCTAGTTTATTTCCATTTCTGATTGTCAGCATATTTCAGTATTTTCCATTAATGAAATGAAGTATTATTTCCGCTGCATATTTGTGTATATGGTTATCTCTGTAATTTGTTGTGTTCCTGTTTAAATCCGGATCAGTGGTATCAGAGCGGTCTGCTTTTTCTCTGTTTTTCTTTGCATGTCCCCAACAAGGTCGGGATATAAGGAGTTAGGGCTTGAACTGGTTGAACCTTTGCAAGACCAGCCTCGCAAATCCCAACGGCCTCCCATGGCGTACGAGAAGAAAGACGAGGGGGCAGGAGATCCCATCAAAATCTTGCTCGAAGAAGCACTCGAGCGACAATGGAACGCGATGATGGACAGCTTTGCGCAGATCCTTCAGCGGTTACCCAGAAGTGGCGCCTTGGCTTCCAGCAGCTTCTCTGGAAACGCCACACCCTTTAAGGTACAAGTTAATTTTGAAATCCCCATATTCGAGGGTCAGATAGACGCCGATGCCGTAGATAAATGGTTAAATCTGCTAGAGGGTTATTATTCTGTTCATGAATTTTCGAGTCGGGAAAAGATTGTTTTTGCTCTTCTCAAAGCAGCCCCCCACGTCAAAGACTGGTGGGAAACGTACTGCAAGCAGAAGGATGAAAGTACTGGCTCACTATTTTTAGCCGCACCCACCTGGGACTCGTTCCGGAATGCCATCAAGGAGCAGTACTACCCTGTCGGGAGCTATGAGGATGAATACATAAAGTGGACCACGCTCCGGCAGGGAAGGGACCAAGACGTGCCATAGTTCACCAATATTTTCCATACCCTTCGCACAAAGTTGGGTATCAAGGATTCAGAGCAAAATTTGATACTCAAATACCGTGGCTGCCTGCACAAGTACATCCAGGAAGAAATACAATTCCTAAACATCCCCTCGCTCGGCGCAGCATACCGGTATGCCGTCAGGGTCGAACAGAAGTTGAAACAAAAGAAGCGAGATTTTGGATCTGCGAATCCAAAGCAGGGGAAAGGTGCCCCTAAACCACAAAACAAAGGACAGAGCCAAGGCGGGACAGCCCAAGACAACCAGCTGAAGTTGCAAGCAAAGAACAGCGCCGCGAAGCCGAGAAAGGACACTGGAAAATGGTGCGAGTTCCATAAGAGCTCCACTCACAACACAAGTGAGTGTCGGCCCAAGCAGTCACTGGTGGCTGAGCTAAAGGTTTCAGAATCAGATGCATGTTCCGACTCTGAGTCAGAACCTGAATAGGGTAATCGAAAAAGGGAAGCAGATCATGTGATCGGAGCCTCCCAGTTGCCACTGTTGCCACCGCAAAGATCCAGAAAAAATGAACCCGAAGATCCAGAGGAGGAGGAGCGTCTCTTCCACTCCCAGATGTGGGTAAAGGGCTCCCCGATACAGTTCATTGTTGATAGCGGGAGTCAAAGGAACCTCATTTCGGCAGAGGTCGTGAAGCGGTTGGGCTTACCGACCACAGCACATCCACAACC